>JAODAL010028467.1:0-53267 GCA_025379985.1 Phyllomedusa bahiana | reverse complement strand
TATACCGCCCCACACCGCGCCCATTGCCCGCCCCTTCATGGGGGACGCAGCTGAAAGTGGAAAACGCGGGCCCCCTAAAATCGCATCCTGGTCCGACGGGGGGATTCGGGCCGGTGAGGCCCCAGGTACGCCAGAAAGGGGGGCGAAAAAGCCCTTCATAAATTCGCCCCATGTTTGTAAGCTGACCTCAAATTTCTCGACTACAAAGGGCTGAGCATCATGGCACATCTTGGAACGTGCTGGGAGGTGGGCAAGACATCACTGAGGGGGATTCATAGAGAATAGGATTACGTCCCCTCTCGCCCCCCCGGCGAACCGCCCGGGCGGGGAGATTTTGACATGTCACTTTCTAGGGGGTATACGCGCCAACAGGATTGTCTATGGGCCCGGTAAAGTCCGGGCCCCCCCGCTCACTCCCCCGTTTTTCCCCCGCCTCCCCCGCCCAAAAACGCGGAATTTGCGGGGCGAAATTACCCCCCAGTTAAGCCGTGTAAACCCTTTTAGCCTTCCCAAAACCCAAAATAATAAAACTAAAGAAAGGGGGCAGCTCAATTTCAACAGGTATCACAAGGATGCCCCAGCACACAGTGGTTTTCTAAATGGGGATCCCCAGTCCAGAGCTTGATTGAACCGGCCCTCCCACATCCAGACCATACAGAACACAGACTGTCAGGGAAAGGAGATGAGTGGCGAAGGCAACTGTCACTCACCACTTAGTCTAAATTATCTGCAGCCCAGCACTAGGGCTAGCAGAAGTAACCGTACAGGTGTGGTGGAGAACCTGTCATTCACACACGCGGGTACTGGACAGATAAAGAAAACATACAATTCGGACAGAATAAGGGCCAAAAGTGCAGTCCTGCCATACATTTAAACGAGGACTGTGTTAAAATTTGAAGTCACGGTCTTAAAGGGGCAAGGGTAGTGGATCCTCTGGACCCCCGCAAGGAGGCGTAACCACCCAGGAGCAGAATTAAGTGGGGCCCCAGTTTTAAACTCTCTCCACTTCCCCGTTAGTCTGAGGATAGTGGGCCCCAAAGAAAGTCCATTTTATTGGATTTGGGCCACGGGGGTCCAAAAGGGAAACAAAATGGACCCCCCCCAATCTAAAACAATGTGCTGAGGAACCCCATGTAGTTGGGAAGATGTTTTTAAAAAAACTGATGGGGGCCCGGGAGCAGAGAGTAACCGGCAGGGGGAAAAAGGGAGACATTTTGGGAGAACCGGCCCCGGACCACCCAGAAAACGGTGCCCCAGAGGAAGGCGGGAGGTGGGTAATAAAGTCCATACCCACGTGGGCCAGGAAGGGGGAAATCGGCAGTGGCGAAGCAGGCCTGCGGTTGAGACAAGGCGACTTGTTAGGGGCACAGGAAGCAAAAAAGATTCCCACGAATTCTCGAAATCTCGGGCCGACCGGGCCCAACAATAAAAAGGGAGATAAGTGAACAACTTTTAGCCCCCCCTGGGTGCCCAGCAACGAGAGCAATGCCCCCCAAGCAGTATCCTCTTCGTAGGCGGTGTAGTAATCTTGCCGGGAGGAATTCGCTTTTGGGCCCAAGGGCGCAGCAGAGATCACCCGTTCGGGGGGATTGATATGCCGTGGACGGGTTTCGTCCCCCAATCACGTCAGAGAACGGGGGGGGGAGGGCGGCGGCCTTGACATTCTTCCCCGCCGGGGGAAGTGGATCACAAAATCGAACCGGGAAAGAAGAGAGCCCAGGGGGCTTGGCGCGGATTAAGGGGTTGGGCTGTCTGAAGATAAAAAGGGGTTTTTGTGGTCAGTGTAGTGTTGACCAAAGTGAGGCTCCCTCAAGAGTATGCCATTCCTCCAGGGCCGCTTGAGGGCCAGAAATTTCCCCGGTCCCCAAATGGATAGTTTCTCTCCGCGGGTAAAAAAGGGTTTTAGAGAAAAAACCCGCATGTGGGGTTTGCCTTTTGGCCCCCTTTTTGGGTGGTAAGCCCTGCCCTCCACCGAGGAAGGGTCGACCTCTAGCAAAAATGGTTTCTCTGTCTGGGGGGGAGAGTAAGGTGCTGAAGCAAAAGCAGATTTAAATTAAAAAAAAGGTTTCTTCTGCAGGGGCAAGAGTTGGGGTTCCCCTTTTTTCTTGGTTAACGCCACTATGGGCGACACCAGCGGGGAGAAAAGTGGTATGAATCCCTATAAAATTTGGAACCCCAAAAATTTTCTGTATGGATGGAGGCCCAGGGTCGTAGTCCTGTAAGATGCAACATTTTTGTGGGATCCATCTGCGACCCTGGTCCGAAATTGTAGCCGAAAAAGGGGGAGACCTGTCTTGTGAAAGAGGCACTTCCGGCTTGGCATCAGACGATTAACACGTAAACGCCTGAGAACTTGCGCACATGGCCGGGTGAGATTCTGGATCGGGGAAAAGATCAGGATGTCATCCAATAGACGCCAACGGGTTACAGGAAAATTCTGAAGATATTTTTGACAAACCCGGGAAAGCGGGGGGCATTAAGAGTTCGAAGGCAAGACCAGGTACCCAAGTCCCCATCTGAGTATTGAAGGCCGTTTCCTTTCCCTCCCTTCACGAATCCGAATCAGGTTGTAGGCTCCTTGTGGGTTCAGTTTGGAGAAAACTTGGCCCCCACGGGCCACAAAAAAGCTCGATAACTCCGGCAAGGGGTATGATTCTTTACGGTGCTTTTGAGACCGTGGTAATGATAAGGGACTAGGGATCCCCATCCTCTTAGTTACAAAAAAGAACCCGGCACCAGCTGGAGAGGAGGACTTACGAAAAACCCCTTCTGGAGATTCTCCTTGATTGGGTGGACAAGCCAAGGTCCAGGCACCGACAGAGGGTAAACCTTGCCCCAGGAGGAGATGTACCAGGCAAAAGGTCGATGGGGCAGTCATGGGGGCGATGTGGAGGCAAACCCCTCTTGTTCCGGAAAAAAGAACGTAGGAAGGCCCGCAAGGGGGTTTGACGGTACTGGGAACGGTAAGACCGGGGCAGGTGCCCCAAAAAGCGAGACCGGCTTTGAAACCAAACTTCACCCGTCTGCCAGTTGAGCACAGGACATGGGCGAAACCACGAAAAAAACCCCGAAAAGGATGGCGAGGAAAACGGGGTAAACCAAAAACGTTTAAATCTTTTCCTTATGTGAGCCCCCACTTGAAGGAACAGAGGCTCAGTACATAGCGGAAAGGGTCCTGGAATCTCCCCCACTAACAAGGGGAAGACCAGAGGTTCTCCCGGGGGGACCACGGGGGATTATGTTGAACACCAAGGCAGCGTCCAAGAAAATTCCAGCCAACCCCGAGTCCAAGAAGGGGAGGCTTGAAATTGGGGACCTGGCCCAGTTGCCGCCAGAACGGTATTGCAAAAACGAGGAAAGGCCCTTGTCTCCTAGGGAGCCTCTCCCACGTCCCCTATTTTTTCCGGACGTTAGGACAAGGGCAGGAGGGGGGAAATGTTCCGGGGGGGCCAAATTAGACAAAGGTTTCCTTCGTCTCTGGGTTAGTCCTGAGAGGAAGATGGGGTCTTCCACTTGCTAGCCCCTCGGCGCGGACGGAGAAGGCAAAATGTGTAGGCCTTTGAAATACCCGGAGCAGAGAGGGGGCCAAAACGGGTTTAAACGGGCCTTGTTCCTGGCGGAATCCCCTGACGTTTTGAGAAAAAGGATATAATCCCAGTAGCCAGGGGATAGGTCGCTAAAAAAAGACAGAAGATCACGGGCAGGCAGGGCATCCCTTTAAACCTGGTGGAGAGGCCCCCCTCAAGGTGGCGGCTAAAGCCGCAAACGTTCCAAGACAGTTCCCAAAACCCGGGGCGGAACTTTACCGGTACGCCCCCCCAAAGGGTCACCTTTATGCAAAAAGAAGTAGGCGGCTCCCCAAGGGAAGAAAGGCCGGGCGGTTCCTCAAACACGCTGGGGAACTCGGCGAGGAAGGGGCGAGGGAAGCCGTGACCCGGTGTTCCCGTCCACAAAGGGGTAGCCCCCGGGCCCGAGGGCACCACAAAAAGCGAAACCCTTTTACCTTTTTCCCTAGAAATATTGGTTTCCCTTAATTCGATGTGCAGGAAACATTGGGTGATGAAACCCCCCAAGCCTTGGGGTCCTATCAAAATTAGACGGCAAAGATAAATGGAGCCTTGGGGCCCCAGCCGATGCGGAAGCCCAAGGAAAAGCGGAAGCCCCTGGAGCGGGGCAAAGTTTCTGGGGAGCCGGCACTGCTGCATCATGGCGGGGGAGGTGGGTTTGTTGCTGGGGCCCTTTTTGTTCTGCTGGGCTTGCGCCACAAGGGGGTTTAAACGGGAAACGCTAGGCAGAGACACCTTTGGGTGGATCCTGGCCGGATTTACTGTCACAGGAACGGTAGGGATCCTTTACCCCCGCAAGCAAAGGGTAAGCCACGCCAGGGGGCGGAATTATGATTCCGGGTTTCACCAGAGCCCCCGCAAGGGGATGGGGCTTGCTGCGGCGACAGTTACCGGTCGCTACCCCGACGTGACTTGCTTTCGGAGGCAGCCGAAGGGTAGCGTGGTAAAAATCATAAGGCGGGTCATAGTTGGGGGCAGGGAGGGAAAAATCAGGGCAGCAGCAAGGGTTTTGGTCGAGAGACGGAGGGAAATGGGGCGGGACACGGTAATCAGAAAAGACTTCAGGAATGCTTTCTCAGTAGGCTAATGGGACTAAAGATCCCGGGGGGTAACCACAAGAGGGAGGCTTAAAAAAGGGGCAGCGACCGGCAATAGCTATTACAGGTGCACTGGCCCCTTTAAAATTTAAAACGCCGGCGCCGCGCCCGGGGCCCCCAGGGAGCGGGGCCCCGCGCACCGCGGGAAAAGGGTGCGACAGGAGGTGCCGGGTAAGTACACATGGGGGAAGGCAGGGGAATAGCGCGCCCGTAACCCGAATGTGGGTCCCCCGGGGTCGCTCGGCAGCGGGGACGGATGCCCAGGGGTTGTGCCCCGTCATTACAGGGTTTTTATGCTGACAGGTAAAAAAATGTTTTCAGTTCTTACAGCACATGTAGCTTTTGTTTACTGAAGACTAGCTCTCCTGCACTTGTCAGTGTAATAGTTGCAGAGAAGCTGAATATGCTAATCACTGCTATAGAACCTGCAGAGAGTATAACTTGAATGTTCATGCAGAATAATTTTTTTATTCTGCATTTGTTTGAATAAAAAAATATATATTTATTAACAGTTAAAGTTATACTCTTTTTATGTGCAGGTGAATATATGACTTTGATATGACTGATTGCAATATCCTATTTACCCAGCACTGGTACTTTACATATATACGTGTGCCGAGCAACATAAAATGTGAATAGAACCTGAAGATTCAGAGTGAGTGTAAAACTGCTTGTGACCAAATTTAACAGTGAGAAACCTCCTTTAAAGCACCTGCTGGCACAGGAAAACATATCAGCAGGAGCTTTTGCACATTTATTAAAAATGGTAACTTCTATTTCACTCCAAAAGTTGATTAAACTTAAATGGGTTCTCCAAGACTATCTTTTTATTTGTTATAGGGCTCACAACTTAATTATATTGAACTTTGTAACTGATACTCATTAAAAATTATTTAACTGTCCTGCTTTTCAAAAACAGGTAGATAGCCCTGTCCTTCCTTTTTTCCTACGTCCTGCAAACCATGTGATGTACATTGATTACATGGCCTGAATGGACATTTAGTCAGCACTCAGTGGATGTGTTTTGATGCCAGACTCAGCTCAGAAACACTCTTCTGTAGTGGTTGGGACCTGATCAAAGAACAATCTGACTGCATATAATGAAGTCATTCTCTCCTGCCAGCCTCAGCCAGGAGGAGTGATTACAGGGGTAGTAATGGATTTATACTGCTGTCCTTTGCTTCCATTACTAAGCCTGGGGGGTTGTGCTGGGCAACTGTGTGCTAGAACCATTTACATAGTGACTGATGAGTCACTATGTATACAGAGGTGCTTACAGGAAAGTAATTATGACAGAGCTTGGGGGGAAATTTTATACACTAATGTGGACAAATACACCCTTGCAGTGATAACCATCTACTTGTTTATCTATTTATATCTATCAACACACACATGAATATATCTATTTTGCCCGGAGAGTACAACAAAGAGGTAAGACCTCTGAGGTTATCCAGCAGCACTCAGAAAAAAGTCTGCCTACTGCTTTTTATGTAGCAGTGGTGTCTGACATCACTTAGTGCAGGTATGATGCCACATCCCCTACAGCAGGCACACAGCTTTCCCATAATCAATACAAGATTGCTGTGGGGGATTTCACATCACCTACCTTTCTTGGATGCTAGATAGACTATCCAGTGCATAGGAAATCTGGGTTATGCCACATTCCCCACAGCAATCAGTTACAATGATGGTATAGCTTTACCTGTTGTGGTTGATGTACAGCACATACATAGAAATATATAAACAAAATTATATATCTTTGTACACATATTATAGGAGGAGGAAATAATTTTTTTTTATTATGTTACAAACTGATTGATGGCTGTGTTATACACAGCCTGCTGCAGGCAACCAGAAAGTGAACTGTAGCAGGGATGCAGGGGCATGAGGTGTACATGTCTGAGAATGATGATGTAAGGGTGTACAGAGCAGGGATGAACAGTGCTAAGAGCATAAGGGGGCAGGTTCAGAAAAGTCCTAGAACTGCAATGCATTCTGGGATTTGTAGGAAGGAGCTGTTGGAGAACTACTGACACTCCCACAAGCAAGAAATGTCACTGCAAAAAGTGGATCTTCAGATAAATGAACAAGGAGGCTAAAAAAAAAACATGAAGGTAGTAGAATATCTTTACTTTTCCAAATAAATGCTGTTTTTAATGTTCTATAAAATCTTTAATCTCCCAGATAACCCCTACTGAATTTTATTGAATCATTATGTTATTTGCTTCTAATAAGCAATACTGAAAATATCAGATACAATGTAATCAGTATGGGTCCCATCAATTAGGCCTCCTCCATTGAAATGCACAAACCAGCAGGGACTTTTCATCCCATTCTTGTGGTCTTTTCGGTAGTCTCTTTGTATGCCCCTAAGTAAAAATATACAATAATAAAGTCAATAAATGTTAAGTCAGAATATATAATTACAATGGAAATAAAAATGTGTATGAAAATCAGACATAGTACTATTTTTTATGCTTTATAGGAATATTCCCTTTCATAAGATGACTGCAGATTAAGGGGAAGAGACACATCAATTAGTCTCCTCCAAAGAAACACACTGTGAACACGAAACAAGTGCATCAGAGGAGTCCAAATGAGGTGTCTTGTCCCATGCCCTTCCATTTGGAGATATCTTATGGACAGGAGGCCGTCCCAGTAAGAGTAACTTTAGAAAACTAAATACTGGAGCACAAATGCAAAAAAACTTATATTAAGCCCCTTATTGCTGATCTCCCTGACAGCACCCCAAGTTTGAAATCTGACTTGTGTCACTTTATGTGAGAACAACGTTTTAATGCTATTACCTATCCATGTGATTCAGAGTTTGTTTTCTCGTGACACATTGTGCTTTAAGAGGGTAAGAAATTTTGGGGCGACATTTATGAACGGGGCTGCGCCAGAAGTCTGGCATCTAAACTGCCAGAGATCTAGAGCAGCCCAGTTCGCTGTATTTTTAAAATGCCCGCACGCCAGTATCAGGTGCATTACAGAGCCCCTGCGGCACTTTGTAATGCGCCTGATTTTGGGGGGCGTGCTGGAGGCAGGGTGCACTAGAACCGTACAAAGCTATAGATTTATAGCTTCAGTACGGCAATTACACTGCTGGAACAGGTATACCACTTTCAAAGTGGTTTACCTGAGCCATCATTGTCCCTTTGCGCTAGAATGTGCCTGATTTATTACCTGCAATAAACCGGGTTCATAAATTCAGATGCATTCTACACTGTTATAATGCGCAGAAAATCACACATGTCACCCTTGGTCCATACAATCCTTGTTTATTTGGAAAAATATTAAAATATTATGAAAATTTTGAAAAATTTGCCATTTTCAAAGTTCAAAAAGCTTTTCGTGTAAGAGAGAGTTTATAACTAGCCTCAACCATATGTCTACTGTAGGTTGGTGTCATTTTTTGCATTTTTTTTATTTTACAGTAGGGGGCTTAGAAATTTAGTATAAATTTTTCACATAAATTTTTCAAGAAAATTTGCAACATAGATTTTTTTGGGAAACCAGTCCAGTTCTGATGTGGCTTTGAGGGGGCCTATATGTTAAATACCCCCGTAAATGATTCCATCTGATGAGCCCCGGCCGCGGGTGATTAACACTTAGCTGCTTCTGTAGCTCCTTCTGTCTCCCTTCGGAGCAGCTACAGTACGATTGCCACAGCTGTCTGCTTACCTGACAGCCCAGATGCTTTCCAATAGCTTCCAGGCTGTCTGTAACATCACCATCCCCGTCACTGCCCCGTGGGTATGGCCAGGCATGGTGAGTGATAGATGCAATAGAGATCAGTACATAGCAGAACTGTTATGTACTGGTCTCCATTGCATCAGTCATCTGAAGATCAATGATACAAGTCCCCTATGGGAAAAAGTAAAAGAAAAAGTTGGAAAAGTAAAAACAAAAGTAAAACAGAAACACGAAAAATAAAATAAAAACACATACACCGGTCTTTTCCCCTTTACAAAAGGCATTCCCCCCAAAAAAAGATTAAAAAAAAACAAACAAAGTAAAATATTTGGTATCATCTTGTGCGTAACGACAAATGCTATAAATATGTTAATTAACCCACATGGTGAACGCCGTTAAAAAAAACCACAGAATTGCGATTTTTGTTCATCCTGTAGCGCATAAAATGGAATAAAATGTGATCAAAAAACTCATAGAAACACCAAAGTGGTACTAATAAGAATGTCAGTTCACCTCACAAAAAAGCCCTTAAACAGCTCTTTATATGAAAAAATTAAAATGTTATGGCCATCAGAAGATAGTGATACATAAATATTGTTTTACACAATAAAAACACTTTTTTTAACATGCTTCAACAGAAAACAAATTGGGTATCGCTGTAATCATATAGACACAAAGTAAAACTAACTCGTCATGTATACTGCATGGTGAGATCTGTTAAAAAATAAATAAACCCTAGTAGGATTACAATATTTTCTTCACCCCGCCTTCCAGAAAACAAATTTAAAAGAGATCAAAAACTTAGATAAACGCCATAATTATACCAATAAAATGTCACCTCATCCTGCAAAAAACAAGCCACTCCATACACAGAAAAATAAAAAAAAGTTCTGGTTCTCAGACTATGTTGATGCAAAAACGTGTTTTCCTTTCTGAATAAAAATACTTTTATTGTGTAAAAGCAGTAAAATATAAAAAATATACAAATTGGGTATCGCTGTGATTGTATCGACCTGCTGCGTAACGCTAACATGTCATTTATACCACACAGTGACCATTGTAAAAAATTTCAAAAAAACTACCAGGATTGCTGTAGTTTGTTCAAAATGCCAAACTAAAACTTTAATAAAAAGTGATCAAAACATCATATTAACCCCATAATGGTACTAATAAAATTGTCAACTCATCCCTCAAAAAACAAGCCCATAATCGGCTCTGTATGCAGAAAATTCAGAAGTTATAGCTAGCAGACTATGAAGGCATAACATTTTTTATAAAGATATTTCTTTTGCGTTTAAGTAATAAAACATAAAAAACTATATAAAATTTATATCAGTGCAATTGTACCGAACTGCATAGTATAGTTATCCTGTCACTTATATCACATGGTGAATGCTGTAAAATTGAAGCCCAAAAAACAATGGTGGTACTACGTCTTTTCCCCTATTTTCATGGCCCAATGCTAAAACAAAACTATGGAAAACCTGTGCGGCCAAAATGCACAACACACCCCTAGACGAGATCCAAAATGGGGTGACTTCAGGAAGGTTTCACCTGTTCTGGTACTTTGGGGGCTTTGCAAATGTGACATGGCACCCACCAAAATCTTTGTTTCAAAGGTCAAATAGCGCTCCCTTCTTCATATGCCCTGCCATGCGCCCAAACTGCAGTTTAGTAAGTTTTGGTACCTTAAGGTGTCCACAAAAGTGGCGGCGCCATGGCGCCTAAATAAAATTGTATAGAAAATGAGACCCCATCGATGTTGAGTTGCTTTTCCCTGGTCACATCTATCGTGTTCCAGTGAGAAATGGATAAAAACTGAACATCGGCAAAAGAAGTGACATTTTGAAATTTTGTACAAGGAAGGGAGCGCTATTTGGCTTTTGGAATGCAGATTTTGGCGGGTGCCATGTCGTACTTACAACCCCCTCAAAGTACCAGAACAGGTGTAACCTTCCAGAAGTTACCCCATTTTGTATTCAGTGCCCCTCATGGATCTCATCTAGGGGTCTATTGTACATTTGGGGTGCACAGATGTTCAATAGTTTCTTTGGGCCATGAAAATGAGTAGGGGGGGGGGTTGAAACACTGTCCCCCATTTGTTTTTCAGGCTTCATTTTAACAGTTTTCGCCATGTGGTATAAATGGCGGGATAACTTTGCTATGCAGGTCGGTAAAATTGCAATTTATTAAATTTTATATTGCTTTTATGTCTTGTCACTTTTGCACAATTTAGAAATAACTTTTTTTATTTTTCTGTGTATAGAGCTGATCAATGACTTTTGTTGTGGAATGAGTTGCTGTTTTTATTAGTATCATAACGGGGTTCATATGATGCTTTGATCGCTTTTTATCAAGGTTTTGTGAGGTGTTTTGAACAAAATACAGCAATCCCAATAGTGATTTTTTATTTCTGACAGTGGTCACCGTGTGGTATAAATGACATTATCAGCAGGTCAATACAAATACACCCACATCCAACTTGTATTATTTTTATGTTTTACTGCTATTACGCAATAAAAACACTTTTATTCACAAGAGAAAGCACGTTTTTGCATCATCATAAACTGAGAACCATAACTTTTTTATTTTTCTGGGTACAGAGCTGTGTAGGTGCCTGTTTTTTTGTGGAATGAGTTGATGTTTTTAATGATATAATTTTTGGTGGGACAAGGCTTTTTGATACCTTTTTAATAATTTTTTGGAAGCCAGGGTAAAGAAAATTCTACAATCCTAGTAGTGTCTTTTGTTTTTATTTTTAACAGTGCTCACTGTGCAGTGACAAGTTAGTTTTACTCTGTGAGTTGATACGATCATGGCGATACCCAATTTATATAGTTTTTTATTATGTTGAAGCGCTCTAAAAAAATAGTTTTTATTGTTTAAAACAATATATTCATTATGCATTATACATAATGAATTCCATTTTATGTGCTGCGGGATGAACGAAAATTGCAATTTCATGAGTTTTTTTGCTTTTTTATAGTGTTCACTGTGCAAGTTAAATAATATGACAGATTTATAGGGTAGGTTGTTACGCATGTGGCAACACCCAATATGCCTACTTTATCATAGTTTTGACCTTTTTTGGGGCGATTGGCGCTTGTAAAGGGGAAAAGAGCGGTTTATGTGTTTTTATATAATTTTTTTGTTTTACTTCTTTTTTTTTTTTACATCTTTTTCATTGTAACAATGGCGAGCAGTACGCAACAATATTGTACTGCTTTCAAAGGCAAATGTCAATCACTATGCCTGGCAATGTCCACGGGGCCCAGCCAGACTTAATGACGCAGGGCAGTGGGTGCATTTTTTTTCAGCTTCGGGTTTTAAAGGAAGCCATCGGGGTCTGCAATCACACCGAGTGTCCGTGGGGGCAGAAGGGCTCCCCCCTCTCGGTCTTTCCCTTAGCTGCCATATCGTGTGATCGCGCAGTAAGGCGTTATCTTTTAAAAATATATATCCCTGTGTTTAGGTTCAGGTACATCCAATGTTTGGGGGTTTAAATTAGACATAAAACATTTTTAAAGCGGGGATTTTCAGATAAGTTCATCTCATAGTGAGCTATGAGCCTAAAGTTTCAGAAATGTGGTGGCTATTTGCGCTGTCCCCTCACTTTTTATGAGTATTCCGAAAAATTTTCCCCCAAAAACTAGTCGACACTGAATCTTATTCTCCAATAAAACGAATGGGGATTTTGACAAGCTGACCATCTTCATTTTTAACTAAATTCGTGGGGTCTTGCCAAAATGGATGCTATATAGGAACCTGTCACACTTTGATAGCAAATCTTAAAGATATGCCATCAAAGTGGAGGTAGGAACCCCCTTTTTTTTTTGACACTTTGGGTACAATTTAAAGTGTTGGTTGGGAACCCCTTGACTGAGACGCCCCCCTTTTTGAAATTTGGGCTTTATGACCTTTGGGGCCTGTAAAGATTTTCCATAATCTTCAGGAAAGGGTTTCTACCCGCTAATATTTCCCCCCTTTTCACGGTCGCAGCCCGTTTTTCCTTTCTTGTTGATCTGGTTTGTCAAAATAAGTTTGTGAATATTCGAGATTATAGTCATACCGAAAAAAAATTTCCTTGAAAATAAAAACATCATAAAAAAAAGTTTTCCAAAACAAGAAAAGAAAAAAGTGGTACAGAATGTTCTAAAATTGCATTGAAAATGCGCCCTAGGTATGAAATTCTTTTCTAAGAAAGCCCCCTTTTAATGATTTAGACATCTTAAAAAGGAAAGATCTTCCATGTTTAGCCATAGTTGGTTGAGTTTTAGGGCTCCCATGTGGGCTCCTTTTAATTCCCCTTAACCAGAATTTGGTCTCTGAGTTTTTTGGAAAATGGCAGCTTGAAAATCTAACTTTTTTAGAACTTGAATTTTATTTTTTGCTCTTTTTTACTAAATATTTCCTTTAGCTTGAAGGCATTGTGAGGGAAAAAAGGTTTTGGATGCTAAACATGACCGGATTTATTTAGAAAATTCTAGGTTAATATTTAAAAAAAAATTTATTAAGTGTCAAAAAAATTTTCATAGATTTCCCGCGTTGCAAAAATTGAAACTCCAGCCAGCAAAAGATTAAAAACTATGGGGGGGGTATAAAACTGTTAGGTCAAAACTTTTTTTGTTGCCCTAGCAACAATCAGACCCCCTTTCTTTTTCAGAGCCCTATTATGAAAGAAAGGGGTGCTCTGTTTTGGTTGCCTATGGTGCAACAAGAAAGGTCCCTTCAAAGACATTTTCATACATGTGGCCCTAATATGTATTAAGAGGAAGCAGAATACATTTTTAAGCTGTCCATTGTAAGGTACTATACACAAAACACATTGATAAAAACAAGATTATTACCATATAATACAGAAACAAATATTACCTAGCAGTCCATGGACTCCTTCAGAAAATGTATGATCATCCAATGTGTAAAAACCTATGGAAATCCTGTGGGAGAAGGATGATCTTTCCAAACTTCATGCAGAATAATAACAAATGTAACTCCTTCTCCAAAAGAAAAGGTCACATCACTTCTTTTTTTGACTCTCAGATTAAAGCTGGGAGAATATAAATACAGAAATAAGATTTTTAGAAATTTTGTGGTGTGTGTACTGATTTCTAGTCCCAAATTAACTTATAACTCTATGTTTGAGGGTCACCTAAAATGTTGGACTATTATAATTACTGCTTTTTTTCAAAATTAAGTGGCTAAGTCTCATATGACCTTTATTTCGGAGTCCAGTAGGTTATCCCACCTTACCGTAAATAGATGTGGAAAGACATTAAAGGGGTTGTCTCGCTACAAAGAATAGCTTTCAAATTGTAGGAACACAAAATAAAGACATTTTCCAAATATATTGCTTTGTTCCTCTGTTTTTGCTAAGGAGATACAAGTGAATTTATTGACCTCCCTGGCTATTTCATTTCCCCTCAGTACTGACCTGTAAAAAATTTTCCCCCCCTGTTGTTTGTTCAATGAGATAACAGTGAGTGATGTCACACACAGGCTCTGCAGTGTCCTGTGCTGCTCAGCAGTAAAAGCTTGATTTATGTAAAATTAAAAGAACTGTAATTAAGGGGCTTTTGTTTGGGGATCAGATAAGAAGTCCTGTTAGTAGTTTAAGAAGCTAATCTGATCTAATTAGCATCTGAAAGCACAGGCACAGAGCTGTACAAGCAAGGAGCTTATGCAAATGAGTCAGTCTGAACCAGGAAGTGACAGAGTATTTCATTCATGCATTCTCTGAAACTCTGAAGGGAGACAACTCCTTTAAGAGTAGGCTGACCAATCCATTAGACCAGATGACTTCACAATGTAGGCTCCATAAGAATTTGTGTTGATAAGGTAAACACTAATCACCTGATCACTGCCCTTTACTTCTCAAAAGGAGCTTTAGGCTATGTTCACACGGCTTATTTTGGGGCGCATTTCGCCACGTATTGAAAGCGTACTGCGCTCTAATACGCGCAAAATGTGCCCCAATCATTACGGTAATCCACAGTTCTCATAGAGAACTATGGATTACACCTCCTCTCCCCGCGTATACAATACGATCGTATTGTATTTAGGTGTGGGGACATAATTGACATGTCATTTATTCATTTATTCTGAAGAAGCGTGTTTCAGATGAGGTTTTGGGCGAGGAAACGCTCCCAAAACCTCGTCCAAATAAGCCGTGTGAACAGGCCCTTATTTGTGAACAGCTTATTTTGGAACGCATTTTGCTGTACATTTCACGCCATACTGCGCTTAATACGCGGGGAAATGCGCCCCATAATTACGGTAATCCATAGCTCTCATAGAGATTTATGGATTACGCCTCCTCTCCCCGCTCGTAAAATACGATCATATTGTATGCTCGGGGAGATAAGTGACATGTCATTTATTTGTGGCGAATACGCTCTGCAAGTGATGCATGTCTATGAGGTCGGTGGACTGCCTGCCCCCTCCCCCCCACGCTGCGGTAGTACGCATTGGTCAGCGCGACTCCAAAAACAACAGGCATAATTGTGACGCGTCCTTTACGTGCCGCAATTACACAGTGTACGTATGCGCCGCAATTACGCCGGGTCAACATACCCTTAGTCTTGAGATAGTTGATAAGAATATTACTGTGATAGATATTACTTACCCTTCTTTGCTTATAGAGCTTGTTTTCTGCCATGAGAACGTTTTCTTGTTTTTATGGTTCAGGACAGTGATTTTCTCAGTGGTCACTTCAATTCTTATTTTCAGCTCTCTGTTTATAATCCCAATTCTCCCAAAATAGGGTTTTATTTGATACAACATTGTCTATTTTTTTGTTTCCAAAAAGTTCCCCATTTACCGCAATGCCAAAAGAAAAAAATTTAGAAAATTTTGGGCATCAAGATATACTATTTTGTTTCTATGGTTCAACGTTTTGGGAAATTTGATTTAGCACAGTCAATCAAATTTTAAAACCTGTAGAATTAACCTAATGAGTTTTTAAGTGTGAAATGTGAATGGATGAAAAAAAATTTTTTAAAAAAAATTTTTAAAAAAAAATTTTAAAAATTCTGCAAGGGTTTTTATAAGTAGGGGTTGGGAGCGATTATTTTTCGACAAATTTGAAAATCGGCAAGTTTTTAGGGTGATCGTTTTTTTAGATCATGGGGTTTAATTTAGGTTAAAATCTTTTTTGCACCCCTCTTTAAGATCGCGCCTTTTTTCGGCGTTCCTGTAATTTTGGCGGCCAGAAAATCAGATTACAAAAAGGAGCGGGGGGGGGTTTGTGGGGTGCAAAGTCAGGGCGGGGGATGTGTAGGGTTTCCCGATTGGCGGGGGAAAAATCAATGACCTCTTTTTCCCATAGAAAAAGCGTTTCCTTTTTTGGCCTCAGTTCTCTCAGCGTCTAAGGAAAAGGGAAACGTGGGGCTCTGCTTGTGTCCAAACAGCTCAGCAAAAATTTTATTATATTTTTTCACAGAGGAAACCTCTTCTTTTAGCTGTGTTCCTTACAATTTATTTGATTAGAGTTTGGGAAGATTTTATATAGTTAGGTGGAATTTAAAGGGGCCTCTACCGCTGTAAGCACGGGGGGGGAAACGGGGGGGGGGCCCCCGCGGGGGGGGAACACAGAAACCCATAAAGAAAAAGGAAAAAAGTTCCCGGGGACTTAGTTAGACTTTGAAATTGTTTTTTTTTTAACGTTTTCTATTGAAATTTTTCCTGGATTGGGCACCCTGAATTTGGTAGGTTACTCATCTTTTCTAGTAACGCAGGTCTCTTTGTTAGGTGCAAAACTCCACTTTTTTATCAGTTTAAATTTCAGTTAGGTGTTCTTTTTCAAATTTTCCCCCATTCCCCTTTTGGTTGATTTTTCCCACCTTGTATTTAAATTTTGGGAATCCAGAAATCAGCCAGGTTGAAGGTGCCAAAAATACTTTTTAATTCCGAATAAATTTCAGATTTGTTTTTTTTTTGGATTTTGGGGCCCGGCACTCCAGCTTTTTTCATTGAGGCCCCTTTGGGAATTTAAATTTGTGAATACTGCAATTTTTGTAGTCACCACAGGTAAATTGGGTAGGTCCCAAAAAAATCCCTTTTTTTTCCCGAAAAAACATTACAGAAAAGTTTTTTTTTGGGAAATTTTTGCCCATTTCCAGTTTTTTTGGGATAGAGCCCCCTTTTGCGGGTTAAAATTTTGAACCCAGAAATTTTGTGAAGTTCCCCACGGGTTTAATTGATTGGTGCCAAAAATTTCCCTTTTAAATTACCCAAAATTACTTTACGATACTGTTTTTTGACTTTGGGGGCCCCATTTACAGCTTTGTTTTTGAGGCACCTTGCATTTTAAAAATTTGAATACTGAAATTTTTTTGGGTCCCCCACAGGTGAATTGATAGGTCCCCAAAAAATCCCTTTTATTATCCAAAATACATTACAGTACGGGTTTTTTTTACTTTGGCGCCTACAGCTTTTTTCCCTTGAGGCCCCTTTGGAAACAAAAAGGGGAAAATTACTGAAAATTTTTTAGTCACCACGGTGAATTGATAGGTGCCAAAAAATACCTTTTATTACCCAAATTACTTTTTCAGAAAAGTTTTTTTTTCATTTTTGGGAAAGGCCAGCTTTTTTGGATAGATTTTACTTTGCAGTTAAATTTGAATAAGCAATTTTGTAGTCCCCAAGGTGTTTTGGATAGGTGCCATAAAAATTACCTTTTATTACGGGAATCCCATTTTAGATCGGGTTTCTTGAAATTTTCCCCAGCCCAGATTTGTTGATAGGCCCCTTTTGAAAGTTAAATTTAAATTTCCGCAAATTGGGTGTAGTTACCACAGGGGGAATTGATGGGTTTCCCAAAAAAATTTCCCTTTTATTACCCGGGAATACATTACAGATACTGTTTTTTGACTTTGGCGCACACAGCTTTGTTAATTGAGGCCCCTTTGGGCATTAAAGGTAAAATTACTGAAATTTTTTTTAGTCACCCAGGTGAATTGTTTGGTGCCAAAAATCCCTTTTTATTATCCGAATACTTTTACAGAAAGTGTTTTTTGATTTTGGGGCCCCCACTACAGCTTTGTTCATTGAGGCCCCTTGCATTAAATGTAAATTATTTGCTTTTTGAGTCACCACGGGTTTGAATTAAAAAGGTCCCAAAAAATTTTACCTTGTATTATCCAAATTAAATTTTAAGTTACGTTTTTTTTATTTTGGCCCCGCTTCAGCTTTGTTCATTGGGCACCTTCACTTAAATGTAAATGAAAACCCAATTTTGTAGTCACCACGGGGAAATTGGAAAGGTCCCAAAAATCCCTTGCTTTTTTCCAAATAAATTTTCAGTTTCGTGTTTTTTCATTTTGGCGGGGCCCAAGTTTTGGGTGTTTGATTACTTTGCAGTTATATTTGAACCCCGCAAAATTTTGTTTTGATTTAAAGGGGATTTGGGGAATAGCTGTGATTTCCCCGTTTTTTAATAAAAATTTTCCCAAAACTCTTCCATCCCTTTTCTAAAAATTTGAAATTTTTTCCCTGAACTTGGAGCGAAATTCAGGTGGAAAAGCGAGCAAAGAGGGGGGTGGGGGCATGGGGGTTTAGAGGTACGAGAGAAGGTGTTTCCCCAGTGCTGGGGAAAAAAAGCATGCCAGGGGGTTCTTCAGTTGCAGGACCTTTCAGGGCGGTCATCCCCGGGGTCGGGGCCCTTTTAAATTTCTCAGTAACAAAACAGCGTCGCCAATCGGTCTTCAGTGGTTAATGCAACCTGCATCCAGGAGTTTACCCCCCTGGGCCCTCCCGCCCACGGCCCCCCAAATGTCTTTCTTCAGCTTTCCCCGCAACTGTCCAACATGAAGCAGCCCAAATTTTCAACTCGTGTACCCAATTTTGTGGATAATGTTTTTTCTAAAGACCTCTTTGAGGGACAAAAGGGCGGTTGGGGGTTTCAAAAGGCATTTTAAAAGATAAAGAGGCCAAAGGGGAGATTTTTCTCTGCCTCGGGAGCCCGGGGTTTATGATGCCATCAAGGAGGAAAAGGGAAAGCCGGTAAAATCGGCAACAATCCCGGGGGGTTTGGGCAACGCTTTGCAGCCCCTTCTTGTTTTGTACCCCGGGCCCCCCTGGAGGGCAAAAATTTTTAGGCGACGAAAGTACCTGTGTTGATGATGAGGAGGAGGGGATTGCTTTTTCCAAAAAAAACGTGGTCTTTGAAAGGCGGAATTTGTTTGCGAGCGCTTCATCACGGGGACGAGGAGGAAGACGGGGGGGGGTAGTGTAGAAAAACGGGGTTCCCCTCAAAAAAAGGGAGAGGGCGGTCGCAGAAGTCCGCTGTTTATGATTCCCCCCACCCCCTCGGTCAGCGCAAACCCCGTTCCTGCTTTTTCCCGTCAAAAAAAGGGCCAGGACCTCTTTTAAACCTGGGCCTTCTTTGAGCCCAAACCTCTGATTCACCCAGCGATGTCATTTTGCCCCCTTTGCCGTAAAAAGCATAATTAGAGGCGTAACCCCTTTGGTGGTTAAAACCCCCAAAAAAATGTTAGTCACCCGGGAGCGATGCATGAGTTTAAATGGAGGCAACAATTTTGGCCCAAAAAAAGGGCCCCGAACCGCCCCCGGGCCCCCAAAAACCCCTGTCAAAACCCTCTGTTCTCCCCCTCCTCCTTCCCCCTCCGCCCCCAACCCAAACGTTCCTCGCTGCCCCGGGCTCTTTGAGTTTTTTTATGATCAGGGATCAGCCTCCCCTTCTCCTCCCACCGTCGGCCCGAAGGGGACCACCTGCACCACCAGGACCCATCCCACCCCCTTTTCCCTTTCCCCCAGTTTGAGACCTGCATTTCCGTTTCAAACGGCCCCGTTAGCAAGGGCCCGGGCCCTTTTTCTTCCGGTTTGGGAGCAGAAAAAAAACCCCTTTAACCCAAAACCCCTCCCAAAACCAAAAAACCTGGAAATTTTCGGGGAATTTTCCAGGCTTTTGGCCTTTGGAAAAAGTTTTTCCTTTTCCCTTTTGGTGGAACAGATGGGGGTTTGCCACGTCCGGCCCTTGCCGCCCCCCAAAACCAGATGCGAGCAGGCATTTTTTTGCCAAAAAAAAAAGCTGTCCCTCCCTGGCCAGCCACGTTTCATCTAAAATTTCAAGCGCGTTGTCTGCTTTTGTGTCCCGGGAAAAAAATCCATTGACCCCCGAACATGGGGCTTTGTAAGGGGACGGTCAAGGCCGCGTATATCTCCCGTGCAGCTCATGGGGGGCGGGTGGATGTCCCCGGGGGTTTTACGGTGGCTTCAGGTCGGGGCACGCTCTTTAAAACCGCAGGGAGGTGCAGGGCTTTTCCCCCAAGGTTTCCCCTGGTGGTTTACCGTGCCCCGGAAAAAACCCGGCCGTGTTTGGGGAAAATTTAAAACTGTTTGAAAGGGCCTCCAAAACAGGTCAGGGGGCTGTTTGGGCGGGGTCTCCGCAAAAGAAAACCGAGCGCTGGGTGGGGGGACAAGAAACCCTTTTGCCAGGGAAGGGGGGGTGTGCGATAAAGGGGGAAAAACGCTGGCCGCCCTTAAGTCGGGAGGTGGAAAACATCCCCTTGCCCCCGGCAAAATGTCATGAAAACCCTTTTCGTCCCGGGAAATTTTTTTTTAAGAGCCTTTTCCCGGGTTTGGACTGCCGGGTGAGGGGAAAGGGGCCGAAGGGCTAAGTTCGCACTTCCGCCCTTTGCCCCTGCTTCATCCCCCCTGGTGCGTTTTCAGCGTCAGCTCGGCCTCCCCTAACCCTTTTCATTTTGAAGTGGCAAAAACGGGGGAATTCCACCCTCCAATGCTCCAGGATTGTTGGGGAGCAGCACAATTTCCCCTTAAGCAGTACGAAGTGACACATGGCCCGGGGCATGCACGGGGGCGGACCTCGGGGGGGTTGAGCCACCGAGAGTGGGGGGTGAAAGGCTCTGCACCCTTTCCCTTTCCCGTTTGAAAAAGCCCAAAAAAATGGTTTAGTCGGGCCCTTTCCCTTTGGGGCAGCATGAGCATTGTGGTTTATTCTTAGTTCTGGAACGATCCCTTGGAAAATCTTGAAAAAAAGGGTTCCCCCCAGAAAAGGAGGAGGGACCCGGGCACAGATGCCGGGGCACGGTGCCTTTCTCTCCGTCAAATCCACAAGGCCCCACAGTTTTTACAAATTTTATCGGTCTTCATTAGGAGTGGTTCGGGTCCCGAGCTAGTGCAAGGTGGCGCATCGCTCTCGGGGATTATCTCAGGCAAGTCAGGGGCTGTGTTTTAAGGGTGTGCCCGGGGGCCCCCGGGAGGGGGGAGGAGGGGAGGTATTTCCCAGGGGCACCGATTTTTTCCGACGCCCTGTTGGAAAAAAAAGGTTGGCGCGAATTTTGGGCGGAGGAGGAAGATGGGGGGAAGATCAGTTTGCTTGTGCCCCTCGAAACCCCGAGGCCCTTTGGGAAAAAAAAGGCTCCACTTCACATTTTGGGGCTTTTGAAAGCTCCCTTTCCCCCAACATTTATCCTGCATTAAGGCCATCAAAATGAACAAAAGTTAATGGGTGGGCCACCCTCCTGGTCCCCGGTACAAAAAAAAAACTCAGCACTTTCCTTCCACCCCCCCAAATAGAGAGTTTAAAAAGCAGGAAATGGAACCGTTGTGATTGATCAACTGGAGACTTTTTTGTTTCGTCTGTTACGTTCCCCCAAAAGTCCCCGGTGGAACAAAAATCAGCGGCGTTTGGGAAGCAGTAGAGTGCCCCAAATGGGTTTGCATGCAGCCCGCAAAAGGGAAGGGGGGCAGAAACCCCTATTGGGGTGACCCTGGCAATCTTTATTTACCAAACCCCACCAACGCATGCAATTCAGGGCCCCACATCCAAAAACCCAGGACAGTTTTTGATCATGGTGGCCACGACTTCTGCGTCTCAAACCGATTTTTTTTGTAAAGTGTTCCGGGCCAAATTTGACTTCGGGTTTTCCCCAAAAAAAAACGAATGGCCCGAGCTGGCTGTACGCCCTAGGTTGTTGGGCCGCCCCGCAGCCAGCGTCATAAACTGAGCGGCCTTCCCGCACACTGGGGGAGTCTTTCAGGGCAAAAGCCCTCCGGGTTTTCCCCAGATAATGTGGATTGTTTTACTTTCATCAAGATGAACAGGCATGGAACTCCCATGGTTTTGGGGCCCCCCCTTCCGATGGTTTCCCCAAATTTGTTGCCGGTCTACTTCACATTCCCCTTTTTAAACAGAAATTTGGGGCCTCTTTTAAAATGTTTTTTTAAATTATTTTATTTCTTTCTGCAAAATTTTTTTTTTTTATTCTTTCCCCCCCTTTTTTTTTTCCCAAACATTTTTTCATTTTTTTCTGGTTTTGCTGTGAGGAGGAAATGTAAAAGGGGCGCAAGGTTTCATGACAAAAACCGTTTCCTTTACTCCCCTTTACTTAAGAAAATTTTCGCATTGTCAAAAGGTTTTTGGGTTTGTTTTCTTGAGGGGCACAGCTATAATTATGGGGCCTTTGGAACGAAAAAGTGGCTTTTTTTAAATGGCCCCTTTCTCCCCCCACAATTTTTAATAGTGGTGGAAGTCATATTTTTTTAATTTTTTGGGGTCCTTGGGAGCCTATGAGGGTTTCAGCAATAATCATGGTCCCCCGGAACCCGAAATGTGGCTTTAAGGGGGCATTTCTCCCCTTTCAATTTTTAACAGTGGTGAGAAGTCAAATTTTTTTAATTTTTTGGGGCAATTTTTGCTTTGAAATTTCAGAAATACTACAGGTCCCATTTTTAAAAAAATGTTGTTTTTAAAACAGAAATTTTTGTTCTTCACCCAAATTTCCAAGGGGGCTAAGGGTCATTTTCTTTGGGAAATTTTTGGGGGCATTTTGCTTTGTAAAGCAGCTAAACTAAAGGTCCTTTATAAAAAAATGTTGTTTCTAACAGGGCATTTTTTCTTCACAATTGTCAAGGGGTGGCCCCAAAGGGGGGATGGTGCAGTCCCGAAAAGGGGAAAAGGTAGGGGCATGTTAATGGGGCACATATTGCAAAATTTACTTGTTTTTTTCAAGATTTTTTAACATAGTATTTAAACCCTGTTTTTGAGACAACCTATTTAAAAACAATTAAAAAAAAAGGAAAACAAAGACATGGTAGGATTCCCTCTATTTTTAAAAATTTTGTTTTCAGAATTAAACTACTAAAAAACTTCATGTAAAAAAAATTGCTGGGTAAAAAAATCCTCTGAAATTTTAAAAGGGGGGTACAGGAAAACTTGACCAGATTTTTGGTTATTCAGAGGGGCGGGTATGGAGCACGGACAGAGAAAAAAAGGGACAGAGACAATTTTTCCCCCAGCACGTTGAGTTTGAAAAGAGGGAAAAAAAAATGCCAAAGAAAAAGGGCCCCCTGGGTGGAAAGGAGCGGTTTAAAACCCCCAGTTTTTCCAAGTGAAATCAATTTGGTTTGCACTCTTTCGGAGGGGCAAGGGGGTTCCCCAGGGAAGGGACAAAATTTTGTCCAAGGGGAAACTAAAATTTTTTGGTTTTTTTGGGTTTAAAGACCCCCTTTTTTTCCGGGCCCTTTTTTAAAAGTGGGGATCATGCAGGGTTTTTGGGGGTTTAGCTGTTGGGCCCGGGGCAGGTTTTGTAATGTCCGGGGAAAACTAAATGTTGGTTTTAAAAATCTCCTTTTTCCGGCACTTTTTTTAAAAAGTTTTTGGGGGCATGCAAAGGGTTTGGGGTCATGTGTGGCCCCGGGGCAGGGGATAGTCCAAATTTTTCCCGGGTTAAAATAAAATGGGGTTCAAAAAACTCCCTTTTTTTTGGCACTTTTGAATCGGGGGTCAAAGCAGGTTTGGGGCTATTTCTGTGGCCCGGACGTTAAGGTTTAATGTCCGTTCAACTTTAAAAAGGTGGTTCAAGAAAAAATCCTTTTTCCGGCAAATTTTTTAAAACTGGGGGTCATGCAGGTTTGGGGGGCCTGCTGCGTTCCAGGACAGGGTATTCAAAGTCCAGTTCAAGAAAAATGATGGTTTTAAAACATTTCTGCCCTTTCCCGGGACTTTTTTTTTTTGTTTCGTGGGTGCAGGTTTTTAAAGGGGCATGCTGGGTACAAGACGGGTTTTGTGAATGTTGTGTGTTTTTTTTTCTGGGCTTTTATAAACCAAGTGTGTTGCCTTTAAACCCTTTTTCACACGGGTTATTCCCGACGGATTTTTTTGCGCCGTTTTTGGCGCACAAAAACCCCCGTGAAAAAAGGGGCCCCGGGGGCGGGGGCGGGGCCGGGAGCGTGGCGGGGGGCCGTTTTCCCCGGCCCTGCAATGAAATTTTTTTTTTGGGCGTTTCGCGCCATAAAAAATTTTTGCATGTCCCTTTCCGACCCGCGGGGGGGGAATTTTTTTGGGGAGCGGGGGAGGAGGGCCCGGGTTCCCAACTGTTTCAATTTAGAGCAGTGGATTACGTTTAATTTCTGCCGCGGAATTTGGGCCCTACCCCGAAGCGCAAACCCCGGGGCGCGTACGGTCCAATCGCGGCAGGAAAAAGCCGTTGGGGAACGAGGCCTAAGATGTAGCACGTATCAAATTTTTTGTTGTGGAAAAAGTTAATTCGTTCTCCAAAACCCTTTTTTGGGTGTAAGAATGGGGGTGTTGTTGCTCCCCTTTTGACTTTAATGGTCAACGTCATAATCGACTGCTCACTATCGACTTTTGGTCGATGATTTGGTTTTGACTATCGATGTTTGATGGCCAACGCAAAAGCCCCAAAACCATTTTATAGTGAACTTAAAATATTCCCCCCAAAATGTTTCAACTTTTCCCGGCCTTTTTAAAAAAAGGATCATACAAAATTTCTTTATTGGGAAAAAAATATAAAAGTTACGACCCGTTTTAAAAAAGTAAAAGGGGGCCCAAAAATAAAAAAATTTTGCTGGTCATTAAAAACCCTTTTTATTTTGTTCGGGGTTTTTTAAAAGGGGGTTTTCTTACTACAAAGATTAGCTTTCAAACATGTAGGGAACACTGAATGAACACTTTTTCCAAATATATTGCTTTTTTCATTTTTTTTTTTTTTTTTTTTGGGAGTACAAAAAGATTTTAACACTTTTTGTGGGTTTTCTGGGTTTTTCTAGTTACTGGGCCCGTTTGCTTGTTCTTCCCCTTTCCAGTTTTTCTTAAACTTAAAGGCAGGGGTGACATCATCACAAAGGCCCCGGCAACAGGGAATGCCTACAGCCCGAGAGCTTGTGTGTTATTGATCTTTTTTGGGCAAAAGAAACTAATTAATTTTGTTAACTTTAGCTCAGAAGCTTCTCTGGACCTTGTAGCAGAAGATTGTTTATCTAATCCAGACTAATTAGCAAAAGTCTGAATACACAGAGCTTATATGCTAATTACCCAAAGCTTGACCAGGAAGTGACAGGATGCATGAATGAAAGCTGCTGCTGTCTCTATGAAACAGTAAGATGAGACAACCCCTTTAAGGGGTTAAAAGTAACGCTGCTTTTCCCCACAAAGACATGTTAGTGTGTGATAAGTAAAGTCTATCATAACTGAGCTGTATTCCTGTAATGACATGTGTCATGTTGAGGAATATGGTGCACGCTACATTCACATTACATGCTGCTGTACTGTACATGTCCCAAAATGTCGACTTGACATGAAAAATCAGTAAATAGTATTGAGAAATGGTAAGTGACATGACATACCTAGCTGCATATCTTCGATAAGATTGAGGATCACACCGGGCTGCTCCTGAATATTGAAGCACAGTGCATCATTCTTTTGTGGAACATTTATTACAAAATGAGGATCAGAATCCACTGTAAATAGAAATGATACAAGTACAAGTCTTTATTGGGAAATAAACTGTCACATAAGAAAATATGATAAAAAAAGAGTTATGTACACACCTTAATAACAGACATAAAATATCACATCAGTGGTCATATAGTCAAGAGTTTAATAGGATATTCCCATCTGAGGAAGTATGATCCTTTAACTTTCTGCTGTAGCCATGGAGGCTGCGCATATGTTGGTCTCTCTGTTCATGTCTCTGTTAGTTCCAATTACAATCAAATAAACTTTTTTGCTTGTACTGGGAACTCCAATGAACATCAATGCAGCTTCCATGAAGCCACACATGCACGGCCACCTCTCTGTTATGCATGGCAGCAGCAGAAAGTTAAAAGATTGTATTTACCCAAATGGGAATACCCCACTAAGCATAAATAATACTTACCAAAATTTGTAGGATAATTTGCTGGAGCTAGGGAAAAGAAAAAAAAGCCCATTAATACATATATCAATACTTAAATACATAGGACACTGTTTCTCATAATGAGGCTCCTGTCTTTAACTAATATTGGCTTTTAAAGGGGTAGCCCAAATCCCCTTTTTCAAAGTAAATGATGTAGCTGAGGCTTAAAGAAAATTGAAAAAGAAAATGTAAACCTCTGACACGCTGCTCGTTCCTGGGATGCACCACCTGGTCCTTTATGCCTGTCTTATGTTGTCTTCCAGCTTTAGGTGAGTGGAAAATCACCCCTGCAGCCTGTGTGACAGCAGTGGTCAAATGACACTGCCTGACATCATCATTTGGAGCCTTGACTTCCAAACAGTGACTTTAGGTAATGTCACATCTTGGCTGCAGCAGTAACGTTCTGTTCACCCAAAACCAGAAAACAACACAAGACCGGAAGAAAGAACCAGGTTCGGGTTCAGCAAATGTCGATGGGTAGTCCAAAGTAGAACTGTGCAGGGCCCATTGCAAACAAGATGGGGTCCCACCACTTAATAACAAGAAACTAAAACAGCATAATAAGTAGCAATTATTAAAGGTATAAACAACAATGCCATAGATCAGAGCAGCCAAATAGAAGTGCTGGAGAGCAGAAAGCCACAAACTTCTTGTTCCCTACTAAAAGGAACAATGTTGTTGTACCTGATGGGCCCCCTCAACCTCTGTGCCCCAAAGGAGCTACTATGGCTATACTTAAAGAGTACCTATCACCTCCCCACAAACACACAAAAATTGATAGTAGATGCAATTATAAGACTTTTCTCAAATACATGTAATTAGCAAATCAGAAAATTTCCCTCAGTATTACAGGGGAGTATTACAGGAGAACAGGTTTTACTTTCACGTTGTAACTCAGGAGATCCTTATCATTCTGTGGAAGATACCAACTGTGTAGGGGAAGCTGAGGATATAGCGGTTTGTACAGAGTGATCTGAGTCTCTCACTACATGCAGTGCAGTAGGCACAGGACACTGAGAACATAGTGTGACAGAGGTTACCTGTTGCTTCAGCCTCCTCCTCCATAGAACACAGGCATCTATATTACACTGCTGTCGAAGTGCACATGATGTTGATCCATCAAGCTGTCATATGCAGACTTGGGCGGACTTCAGAGCTGTCTTAAATGGCCAGCGCTTTTTTAAGCTTTAAGCCCATGGGGATGAGTCGTTTTTCTTCTTCTTCAAGTTACAGCTACATAACTTAGTGTAAAAAAAAGGGAAGTGCACAAGCCCTAAAATCTGCATATGTTAAATCTTCATTTTTTTTAACTTATTTTTCTGATTCTCTATAAGGGGCATTGATAAGCGGAAGGCTGCTGGGTATTCCTTAATTGATGTACAATGGCATATGTTGGCATTCACGTGTCAATAAGCCAGTTTTGCAAACTGAGAAAGTGGTGGAGTATTCAATAACTAAAGACAGAAAAAAAACAACTTAGGTTTCATAGAATTGTCTGTATACACTGCGTTCCAAATTATTATGCAAAAAGTGTTTAGGAGTGATAAGGTAAGAATTTTTTTGTTTGTCAGTTAAACTCATTGATGGTGATGTGTGTCAGGGCTCTTTATATCACTGAAAGCATTTGCAGACACCTGTGCTAATTAGTTTGGCAGGTGTGTCCAATTAAAGGCAGACTACTTAAGAAGGCTGTCCCACATTATTAAGCAGCCTACATTTTCAGCCAAAATGGGGAAGAAAAAGGATGTGTCGGCTGCTGAGAAGCAACAAATTGTGGAGTGTTTAGGTCAAGGCATGACTACAATCAACATTGCCAAGACACTTCATTGTGATCATCGCACAATCAAGAAGTATGTAGCTGATTCACAGCACACACGTGTGCGTGCTGATAAGGGAAAATTGAGGACGCTTTCCAACAGGCAATTACGTCATGTTAAAAGAGCAGCTGCAAAAATGCCTTGTCATAGCAGCAGACAAGTTTTTGAAGCTGCTGGTGCCTCCAACGTCCCCTGACCAACAAGATGCAGGGTCCTTCAGAGGTTTGCAGCTGTGCGTAAGCCATCCTGTCGACCTCTTCTATCCACTGCACACAAGCAGAAACGGCTCCAGTGGGCCAAACAATACATGAAGAATGACTTCAAAACTGTTTTGTTCACCGATGAGTGCCGTGCAATGCTCGATGGTCCAGATGGATGGAGTGGAGGATGGCTTGTTGATGGACACCCCATGCAAACACGGCTATGGCGCCAACAAGGAAGAGGTGGAGTAATGTTTTGGGCTGGAATCATGGGGAGAGAGATTGTCGGCCCCTTTAGGATCCCTGAAGGTGTAAAGATGAACTCCATAATGTATGTGGAGGTTCTCAAACAGCACTTCCTGCCATGGTTCAAGAAGAAGAACCTTGCATTCCGCAGCAAGATTATTTCATGCATGATAATGCCCCATCTCATGCTGCAAATAACACATCTGCATCTCTGGCTGCTATGGGCATAAAAGGGGACAAACTTATGATGTGGCCCCCATGCTCCCCTGACCTCAACCCCATTGAGAACCTCTGGAGCATCATCAAAAGGAGTGTCTATGATGGCGGTAGGCAGTTCACATCTAAACAACAGCCCTGGGAGGGTATTCTGTCCTCATGCAAAACAATTAAAGCAGAAACCATCCAAAACCTGACAAATTCAATGGATGAGAGCGTTCAGAAGCTTATTTCGAACAAGGGGTCCTATGTGCACATGTAACATCACCTAGAATAAAGTTTTGACTTGAAAACTGTTTGATTTCAGTTTTTAATAACCTGCTAATACTCATAATTACACAAATTACCATTTTTTTGTTCGTTATAAATGTTGAAAAGAGTGAAAACTCTGCTGTGCATAATAATTTAGAACATGCATTTTCAGTGCATTTTGAGGTTTTTTTTTTGTATAAAATATACTGTTATCATAGGCAGTTTGTTTAAAAACCTTTCAATTATACTCTAATAGTTGATGACTGGAAAATTACAATGACTGCAATTCATATAGGTATTTTTGGAAAATAAGAGAAAATATTATTTGCATAATAATTTGGAACGCAGTGTAGATTGCTATTCAAATCAGTTGTGGTCTTAGCTGACAAAGGGTCAAGTCTGTAACGTTTATTGAAAGCTATTTATACAGCAAAACTGTGACAAGACGACTAATAGTTCTGTTTCTTCCTTCCCTTCCACAACCACAGACTCCTGAGCACAGATCCGTCCTACTGTAACGGTCTGGTAGTGAATCCACTGGACTACCGCAGGTGATGGTGGAAGCCCACTCCAGGGAGCGGAATCTAAGTAGGTCCCGGTATTCACCAGAGCCCGCCGCAAAGCGGGATGGACTTGCTGCGGCGGGAATCTACCAGGTCACTTGCACTGGCGGGACTTGCCTGCGGTGGCGGCCAAGGGTAGGCGAGGTACAGATACGTTAGGCAGGCTCGTAGTCAGGGACAGGCAGAAGGTCAGGACAGGCGGCAGAGATTCGTGGTCGGTAAATGTAAGCGGACCGTTTTATACACGGTAGACAAGACGAGACTTTCTGGAACGCTTTCTCTATAGGCATGAGCACTAAAGATCCGGCAAGGCTGCCAGGAAGATGCCGGACTTAAATAGGAGCAGTGCCCGGTAATGGCCAATTACCGGTGCACTGTCCCTTTAAATTTCACACTGCCGGCACGCGCACGCCCTAGGGGGTGGCGCCGCGTGCGCCGAGGGACCGAGACGGACGGGACAGGAGCGTGGCCGGGTAAGTGACTGGTGACACGGGCAGAGGGGTGAGCGGACACCGGACCCGAAGTGAGGGACGGGGCGCCGCTCGGAGTCGGGGCACGGATGCGCCCGGGACGAGGGTCGCAGGGGCATCCGTGACACCTACCAGCTTTTATTTTCCAGAGTTACTGTATAAAAGATCTTTTAGATGTCTTGCTGTCACCTACAGGACACATCGTCTGTTGCGTAGTCTAAAAGCTAACTAATGAACAAAGAAAAACTCTGGGCTCATGAATAAATTGAGTAGAACAATTTAGTTTTACTATGTCTGTTAATTGTATTGATGTCTTGAAACCGTTTTCTACTATCTACTTCCTACCTTTGTTAAGTAGTGACAAATATTGAACTATGTAAGGAAGTTGATTAGTTTAAATATTTTAATCTATAAAAATCTCTGCATAATAACAGTATAGCTAACAGAAATTAGAAGTTTGCATGATGTTAGAAGATAAAAGAAACGAACAAAAAAGGGTCAAAACTAGTTTAAATATAAAGATAAGTTGACAATTATAGACAATCTAAATCTGGGTTCACATCACGCACCTAATGGGAGGATGCAATGTATCCCTCTGTGTAGTCATACAGTGGAATATTTTGCTGATAGCCACCCAACACATTTTACATTTAAATGTAAGAGGAGGTATTCATGAATACTTAGATACTGAATATTTATAGAAGGCAAAAATTAATCCAGTGGCTATGAACAGAAGTATTAACTTTGATGGAACATGTATTGAGTTTTAGCAGAAAAGGTTATGTCATTTTAAAATTGTGATTAACCCCTTACAGCCGCAGCCAGTTTTGACCTTCCTGTCAGAGCCCATTTTTTTAAATCTGACATGTGACACTTTATACGAGAATAACTTTTTGACACTTTTATCTATCCACGTGATTCAGAGAATGTTTTTTTGTGCCAAATTGTGCTTTAAGTTAGTAAGAAATTTTGGTTCATACAATCATTGTTTATTTGTGAAAATATCAAAATATCCTGAAAATTTGGAAAAATTTGCTATTTTCAAACTTCAAAAAATTCTGCATGTAAGACATTGTTATTCCACTCAAAGTAGTTTATAACTAGCATCTACCATATGTCTACTGTAGGTTGGCATAATTTTTTTTAAATTTCCTTTTGCAAATATTTGCAAATAGATTTTTGGGGGATCAGTCCAGTTCTGACGTGGCTTTGAGGGGCCTGCATGTTAGATACCCCCATAAATGACTCCATCTAAGAAACTGCACCCTTTAAAATATTTAAAACAGTGTTTAGGAAGTTTATTAACGGTTTAGGTATTTCACAGAAATTAAAGCAAAGTGTAGGTGAAATTTCAAAATTTTACTTTTTTTCCGCAGATTTTCACTTTTTATCCATTATTCACTGAAACACAGTAGATGTGACCAGGTAAATGATCTCCACATCGATTCCCCAAATTCTTCTGTTTTTAGGGCATATCATATGTGGCCCTAGTGCACTGTTTGGCTCAACCACAAGCATCAGCGTAGGAGAAGCACTTAATGTACTTTGGGGTCTCAGTTCCAATACGATTTTATTTAGGCGCCATTCCAAATTTGCAGACACCCTAATGTGCTAAAATTTAATTAACACCCCTAAAAAGATCCCATATTGGAAACTACACCCCTTAAGAAACATGTCCAGGGGTGTAGTGAGTATATCCACCCCACAGGTGTTTCACAAGTTTTTTTTAGCATTCATTGTTCAGATTAATTAACATGACAGATTTATAGGTTAGGTCATTACGCACGAGGCGATACCAAATTTTTTTACTTTTTCACTTTTTTTCACTTTTTTCCATAGGGGATAAGAATCAGTGATCTTCAGATCACTGTTACAATGGAGATCAGTACACAGCATTGCTGCTGTATATTGGCCTCCTTGGCAACTGTCAGTCACCATGCCCGGAAATGCCCACAATTCATTGTGGGGCATTGTGACATCACAGACAGCCCGAAAGTGTTTATTACAACACTCCCGGGCTATCAGGTAAGTACGCAGCAAAGGCAATAGAAAGGACAGAAAGAGCTCCCTCCTTCTGTCTTACCCTTAGCTCCAGCAATGATAATAGATTGCATCAGCTAAGGGGTTAATCACCCATGGCCGGAGCGCACTCCGGCTGCGGGTGATGCGGCATGAGACCAGTGGTAATATACTTACGAGCAATAGGGGACAGTTAAATAACTGCAATTTCTCCTGAGAATCTGGTTAATCTTGTTCATCTTCTCCTCTGGTTAATCTTGTTGCTAAAAACTACTTGACATGTTTTAATATGAAATGCGTATTGGGTGACTCTGAAGGGAGCTTAGGAGGAGGAGCAGAAGGAGGTACCTTATATATGGGCAGTGATATCATTGGAGCCTCCCAAGGTATCAGTTAAATAGATTTCTATGATGAATGCAATATTTTATATCTGCCAGCAATACATTAATAAGGTACCTGACATGTTTTTCACAGGACTGTGTTTGGTGGAATAGCATAGTCTATTATGTAATTCCATTCTTTCTTTCTTTTTTTTTTCTGCATGATACTGAAATATTACAGCAAGACAGAGGCTGAAGGGTTGCACTTTTGGCTTCCTTCTGACTAACAGACCTGCTGAACATAGGTTCAAATTTGATATAAGCCAGTATTACAGACACATAAAATATGATCTGCATTACATTTTTACAAATATAAAAAAAATCTTACCAAGAGATGAATGATATAGATATTGCACTGCTAAAAAATATAAATATTAACATATATATTTAAATAAGTTCAAATTTACTTTTTAACAGTTCCCATTCATTCCCTTAAAACCATCTGATCTTTTATAATTAATTATTAAAAATAAAGTATAACATTGCAGTAGACATTAAACCTAGCGTCCTATGCAGCATTCCTCTTGCCCCTCTCCTTCTTCTACTCCCACAGCACTGATAGTATCAGTGACTACACACTCTGTAGTTTATTTTAATGTAAATTTTTACCCTAAGGGGTATTCCCATCAGTGATTTTTAGTGCTGCAGGGCAACTCGTAGTTAGCTACAAGCTGACTATCTCAGAGAATAGGAGAGTGGCGCTTGCACGTTTTCTCCCCATTCATTTCTGTGGGAGTTTCAAATGCAGCAGAGCACACTCACTCAGCTATGTTTAGAACTCCCATAGAAATAAATACTGATGGCAGTACCCCTTTGATCAATATCCTTTGCCCATTGCTGCTCAAAGGGACACATCTACTGACCCTTTAGGTAACTGTAATAATTAGTGATGAGCGATTACGTTGACTATCGTCATGGGTCATATGGGAATTATAAAGACTTTTTTCCGATAGCTAATAGATTATCCTGATGACCTTTTAAGTCTAAGGAACAAAAAACACCTTTTCTTTACACCAAACAGGGCGGGAAAGCTGGAATTAACATCCACAACAGTCAAAAGAATACGGGTAAACTTACAAACAACTGGTTATAAAAGCCACAGAAAAAAATCAACCATTCATATCCCTGCCTTTTTACCACGCAAACCCTTTAAAACCCGCAAACCACAAATTAAAAAAATGCCAAAGGGGATTAAAATTTGAAAAACCCTCATTTTATTGAACTGGACATTGAAAAACCCTGTCCGGACGGAGAATGAGCCCCAAACCCGCATGACCCCCCAAATTTAAAAAGTCCAGAAAAAGGAGTCTTTTTAAACCCCCATTTTAGTTGACTGGGCATTGACTTAAACTGTCCGTCCGCAAAATACCATTAAACTGTTTGACCCCCAATTAAAAAAATGCTGGAAAAAGGGGCTTGAACCACCATTTTAGTTTCACTGGACATTTACTATACCGTCCGGGGCCCCACAAGAGCCCCAAACCGCTGACCCCCAGATTTAAAAAAGTGCCGCAAAAGGGTCTTCAACCACCTTTTATTTCACTGGAAATTGACCATACCTGTCCGTACCACAAATGACCCCAAACCTATTTTACCCACAGATTAAAATGCACTATGTATTTTGCAGTGACTGTCATTTGTATATTTTTGGGACGAAATTTTTTTACAAATTTTTTTAGGAAATTTTATTTTAGTTTTTACATTAATACTTTTGCTTTTTTTTTTCCAAAATGTGATAACATACAAAAATACACCCCCCCGCGTTTTTAAAGGTATTTTACACGGAGAGTGTTAAAATTCTCCACACACCCCATAAATTTAAAAAAAATGTCCTTATCTTTCCCATAACACTTCTTAGTTGTGAAGACATTTGCTCCTGGCCGTTGAGAGTGATTCAGCCAATCAATTCAATGTTATTTTTCCTCCAAATCCTTCTGCTGTGATAGGGACAGACAACCCTCGGAGATCAAATGATGCGACCCCATAGTGACTCCAGTCCCAGAAAATTTTAAGCCTCAAATTTTGCAATTTGGTGCAGCCCTGGGGCCCTTTTTGACACTACTTAACCTCACAGAGGAAATCACCTTTTTCAAAAATCAGATTTTTGTAGAGAAATTTGAAGTCTCCTTGATTGCCCTACCGGTGAGTTTGTCGAGGCCAGTGCTGCTGTCAGCCATCTGTTAACACGGAGGTCCTGCTGCCTAGGGACTGACTTACAGTGGGTGCGGTGAAGAGCCCAGGCTAGCGTATGTCATCTATTTACACGGGGTCCAGGCTGCCTGGGGCACAGACTTACAGGGGTGCGGTGACGAGCCCTAGGCTGCAGCTGTCATATATTAACACGCAGGTTCAGCTGCCGAGGGGCCGGAGTTACAGCTGCGGTGCGATGAGAGCCACAGGCTGGCGGTCAGTCATTTTTAACTCGGTTATAAAAATTCCCCTTAAGACGCAGCAGCAACGTAAAAAATCATGCTGAAGCAGACCGTGCAGAAGCCGGAAGTGTGTAGGTAAGACCTACAGGCTTCCTCTTTATCACAGTCAAGACCTGGGGTAGCGCTTGCTGCCCCTCCCCTCCGTTGAATAGAGTGGGACCATATTGAGCTTCACTTGGAAATACTGGTGGTTAAACGCTCCTGTTTCCACCCAGGTGACTTTTTATTGGAATTCTTTTTCTCATTTTATCTCAACATGCTGAAGGAAAATTGTCTCTGTACTTTGATTCTCTGTTCGTGATCCATACTCCATGTCCTTTGAATTAACCTACATCTGGTCAAGTTCTTCCTGTACCTCCCTTGTACAATTCGAGGATTTTTTTTACCAGCTATTTTGTACATGCAAGTTTTTTTGTAGTTTAACTTCTAGATAAAACATTTTTAAAATAGGAATGGAATCCCACCAGGTCTTTGTTTCTTTTTTTTAATTGTATTAAATGGTTGTCTCAATACAGGCATTGGCTAGCTATGTTAATTATCTTGCAAAACTAGTCATTTTGCAAATATGTGTCCATTAACAGGTCCACCTATTCCTGTTCTGACAGCAACCGATCACCCTTGAGCCACCTTGACCAATGTGAGAACAAATGTTTGTGAGAAGAAACTCACATTTTTTACAATAGGACCTGTAGTCTAGCTGCATTTCACAGCAAGCAAAATGCCCCCAAATAAATTCAAAACATGACACATGAGCCACTTTTGACAATTGGTGCAGAAACAAATGTCTGTTAGTAAACAACATTTTTTTTAAATAGGACCTGTAGTATAGTGCATGTACAGGCAAAATGCCCCCAAAAATTCAATACATGACCCTTGAGCCACTTGTGACAATTGTGAAGAACAAATGGTCTGTTAGAAACAATTATTTTGTTATTAGGACCTGTAGTATTGCTGCATTTCAATGAGCATGACCCCAAAAAAATTGATCATAAAAATTAACTTCTCACTCCACTGTTAAATTGTGAGAGAAACTGCCACTCAAAAGCAACATTTCAGTTCCAAAGGACCTATGATATTGCTGTATCTCGACAGCAACATAACCCCCAAAAAAAAATTAAAAATGACCTCTCATACACTGTTAAAAATTGTGAGGGAAAAATGCAATTATAAGCCACATGTCTGTCCAAAGGACATTGGATTATAGCTGTAATCTCACAGCAACATGGACCCAAAAAATTATAACTATGACTTCGCAGCCACTATTAATAATTGAGATGGAGAATGCACTGTAGAAGCCACATGTCTGTTCCAAAGGACCATGTTTATAAGCGGTATATCACAGCAAACATGACCCCTAAAAAATTATAAATAGACTTCTCAGCATATTAATTTTATGTGATGGAGAAATGCAATAGAAGCCACAGTTCTGTTCCTAAGGACCATGATTTATAGCTGTATATCACTGCAGCATGACATTCAAAACATTGACAATGGTATTCGTCCTAAGATAAAGTGAGTAATTGGAATATGGTGTTGTACATGAAACCTTGCTGTCTTTTACAGTCTCCTCACAGCAAAACCAGCAAAATGAACTATTGGGAACTGAGAATAAAAATTGCAGTAAGAAATGATCATTTTAAAAAAAAGTTTTCAAGAGGACCATTTCTGTTGAAGAGGAATGTGAAGTAGACCTGCACTAAATCGGTGACCTTGGCAATTGGGGCCACAACATCATCAGAGATCCCATGCCTGATTCATCTTGATGAAAGTCAACGATCCACATTATCTGTGGAAAGCCGGATGCGTTTGTCTAATGACTCCTCCAGCTGTTGCTGAAGGTCCGCTCAGATATGAACGCTGGTTGCTGGGCAGGACAACACCTCTTTGGCTTGGCGCGCGCGCCATTTTGGATACCCAGAAGTCTATTGGGTCCGGAACACATACAAAAACATCGGTGTTGAGACGCAGATAGTCGTGCACCATGATCTTAAGCTGGTCTCTGTGTGTTGGATGTGTGCCCTGCATTGCATGCATTGGTGAGGTGGTAAATAAAGATTGCCAGAGGTCACCCATTAGGCTTCTGCCACCTTACCTGCTGCTGCTGCTGCTGCTGCCATTACGGCTACTTGGCACTCTACTGCTGTCATGTTGCTGATGTTGTTCCACCGTGACATTTGAGGAACGTGAAGCAGACGCAACAGATGTCTCCAGTTGATCAATCAGCAAGGTCTCTATTTCCTGCATTTATTCTTTATTTGGGTGGGAGGAAGGAAAGTGCTAAGTTTTGTTTTGTACCAGGGATCCAGGATGGTGGCCACCCAGTAACTGTTGTTCATTTTGATGGCCTTAATGCGAGGATCATGTTGGAGGAAATGGAGCATCCAAGCACTCATGTGAGAGATGGAGCCTTGATTTCCCAAGCCTCTGGGTCGAGGGGCACTAGCAAACTGATCTTCCTCATCTTCCTCCTCCGCCTCAAATTCGCGCCAACCTCTTTCCAAGGCAGAGACGTCGGTAACGTCAATGTCTAGGAATACCTCCTCCGCTTCCTCCGGCACAGCTTCAACACAGCCCTGACTTGCCTGAGATGATGCACCCTGAGAGCTGATGCGCCGCCTTGCACTAGCCCTGGACTCCGAACCACTGCCTAATGAAGACCGATAAAATTGAGAAACTGTCGGGCCTTGTGGATTCGACTGAGAGAAAGGCTCCGTGTCCGCATCTGTGTCCGTCTCCTCCTCCGTCGCTGGCGGGACCTGTGGTTTCAGTGTGTCCAACTATCGTTCCAGAACTAAGTTCACCATAATGCTCATGCTGACATGGGCATTGCCTGCACTGACCATTTTGGTGGCTTCTTCAAAAATGGCAAGGATGGTTCAGAGCTCTTTCACCTGCCTCCACTCTCGGTGGCTCAACATCCCGATGTCCGCACCGCTGCTTGTCAGGCCATGTGTCACTTCATACTGCAAAATGGCTTGCGCTGCCCCAAACAATCGTGGACATGTGGAGGGGGGGAAAATTTTCCAAACTGTTTCCCCCCCCCCCCCCAAAAAACCCCAAAGGGAAACGTTGACGGGGAAGGCCGAGCGACGCAACCAGCCAGGCGGACGAAGCGGGGTGCGAACGGGGGAAGGCGAACCAACCTCGAGCCTTCCTCAGCGGGCCGACCAAACCCCGACCCTTTTTTAATTTTTTTCTGGACGACAAGGTTCATGACATGTGCCAGGGAAAGGGAAGTGCTCCAGCCACCGACTTAAGGGCGCCCAATTCGCCCGTTATCCACACCCCCTTGCCGGCAAAGGGTTTCTTGTCACCCACCCAGCGCTCGGTCTCGTTGCGGAACCGCCACACCCCTACCTGTGGTTTTTAATGGTCCCAAGACGTTTTAAATTTCAACACGCCGGGTTTTCTCTGGGCAGGGAAACCCCCAAGACCTTGGGGAAAGAGCCCGCAACCCGGGGTTTTTAAGAGCGTGCGCCGAGCCTGAAGCCCCCGCACCCCCAGGACATCCACCCACTCACCCATTTAGCGTCACAAGATAAAGGGGCCTTGGCCGTGCTACTTCCTTTGGTTGGGGGTCAGATGGACTTTTTTGGACACAGAGCAAAAAACGCCTTAAATTTTTAGATGACACGGGGCTGGCAAGGGCGGGGACGTTTTTTCTGGCAAAGAAATCCCTGCCGGCATCTGGTTTGGGGGGCGGCAAGGGCCAAAACGGGCGGAACCCATCTGTGTCCCCCAAGGAAAGGAAACATTTCCAGGCCAAAAGCCGGGCAATGCCGACATTCAGCTTTGGTTTGGGGGATGTTTGGTTAAAAGTGTTTCTTCTGCCCCAAACCGGAAGACAGAAGGGCGACTGCTAACTCCGCTGTACGGCGGCAGGCGTCAAACGGCAAAAAGGAGAAGGGGTGGGATGGGCTCTGGCAGGGGCGTCGCTAGGCATAAGTTCGGGGCAAAAGCCCCGAATAGCCCTGGCTGTGCCCCGAACCTCAATCGTCGCAGCTGCATGTGTCTCCCCTGGACAGCACATGCAGCTCAGGGTTGTAAGTAAGAGCCTGCGGGGAGGCAGGGAGACTGCCCGGGGTGTTGGGCACTTAGGAGGGGGAGGGGGCCGGCTGCTCACTCAGTGAAGTTCCTGACTCTGTGCCCTGCAGCGACATCCAGCACAAGAGTCAGGAAGTTCAGCCTCATACAGCGAGTGAGAGGCTCCGCCCCCTGCCATGCTCGGCTCCGCCCCCTGTCTTGCTCCCGGGTCCCACACCATCTCCTGCCTGCAGCTGCAGTGATTTTGTTATGGAGTCAACAGAAGCTTCCACAGGTGCCCGTATCATGAAGGTCTCAAGTGAGTGAGTGGCCTCACTGTAGAGACCAATGCTAGATAGTAGTGAAACAACATGAATGTGAACTAAATGTATAAATGTCTGTGCATGTATACATATGTGTATGTGTCTATACATGTGTGTTTTATAGTTGTATATGCAGTGTGTGTGTATTGTTGTCTATACATGTGTTTTATGTGTATACATGTGTGTAATGTGTATACATGTGTGTATGTGTATACATGTGGGGTGTATGTGTATGCATGTGGTGTATGTGTATACATGTGTGTGTATGTGTATGCATGTGTGTGTATGTCTATACATGTGTGTGTATGTGTATACATGTGTGTATGTGTATACATGTGTGTATGTGTATACATGTGTGTGTATGTGTCTATACATGTGTGTGTATGTGTATACATGTGTGTATGTGTATACATGTGTGTATGTGTATACATGTGTATATATGTGTGTGTATGTGTATACATATGTGTATGTATGTGTATGCATGTGTGCGTATGTGTATACATGTGTGTGTATGTCTATACACGTGTGTATGTATATGCATGTGTGTGTGTGTATGTCTATACATGTGTGTGTATGTGTACCATATGTGTGTATGTCTATACATGTGTGTGTATGTGTATACATGTGTGTGTATGTCTATAACAATGTGTGTGTGTGTATGTACTGTGGTTTTGTATATGTATGTATGCAAATGTGTTATGTACTGTAAGTACACAAATCTCACAATTTCACCTCATTCACGTGACTAAAACATAATCCTGCCTGTTTGTCCCTTAAACACATGTAAACTACAACCGATTATGAATTATATTTGAATAGAATTTTTATACCTGTCATTTGTATGGGTTGCCTATGTTTTTAGCTGCTGCAGCCAGCTAAGGCTAGGTTCACACGGCGTAACTGCAGGGAAAATTTTGCGGCGTATTTGCACTTCAATACACCCAACATGTGCCCCATAATTATGGGAATTCATAGCTCTCATAGAGAACTATGAATACGTCTGTCTCCTCCCATACAATACGATCGTATCGTACCCCTGGGGAGAGAAGGGACAGTTCATTTTCTTCGTGGCGCTTACGTGCCGCTGATGATTGTAATGAATGGACCCGGGCCCCCCTGAACAACGCGCACTTCCAAAATGCACAGCGTACTGAGGCGGTAGAGTACATGCAGCAGTACCCCATGTGAACATGGCCTAAGGGTAGTTCACACAGCGTACCTGTGCGAAACCGCTATACGGCCACCACTCGCCACTTTCACTTCTCCCCCTGAAAAAGTGGTGTCATTTAAATTTTTACGGCGGGTTCTGTTTTTCCAGGGAAAACAACCAGTAACCAGAGCCCTCACCGCTATGATTTTACCGTATTTGGGGGGCGCACTTTGGACCATTACAGCAGTTATGCCCCAAAAATACACTGTGTATGTTCACACCACGTAAAGTCGGTCTGTAGTTCGGCGTGTAATGCGCTTTAATACGCCCGACATACGGGCCGACATTAGGGTAACTCATAGGTCTCACTGAGAGCTAGGATTACCTGTTCTGGGGGAATTAAAATCAGAGGGACGCGCTGGCTACAGTTTTTTCTCTGTAAGGCCGTGTTCCCCACGGCTTAATTTAAGCCGGAATTGCGAGCCGGATTGCGCTCGCAATTCCGGCTTTAATAAGGGGCGGGCGCGGCCCGCTGGCCCATAGACTTTCATTATCCACCGGCGCGTAATTTGCGCCTGGATAATGTGCAGTCAGTTTCCTCCCCGCCCGGCGGATTCGCCGAGTTGGAAGGAGCAACGGAATCCACCGTTCTATATGAGAACGGTGGATTACCGTAATTACTGCGACAGATTGGCTCCGTACTGCAGCGAAAATCCGGCGCGCAGTACGGCACCAATCCGCGGACAAATACGCCGTGTGAACGGCCCCTAAAAACACATGCTGCAGTTCACAATGGGGCGTGAAAAATGCTGTGTGAACTCCGCCCTACTGAGCAAAACTTAACACAAAGGGCCCGGGCCCCGGATGTTTTGGGACCCTAGCAACGCCCCTGGTCTCTGGTGGTGCTGGTGGTACTCGGGCGACGGTGGAGGCTGAAGCGGAGGCTGATCCCTGATCATAACTCTGAGAGACATGGGCAGCTGAGGAATGCTTGGTGGTGGCGGAGGAGGAGGCAAAGACAGAGGGTGTGACAGTGGTTGGAAGCCCTGCGTCGGTCTGGCCTTTTTTGGTCAAGTGTTGCCTCCATTTCAACTCATGCATTCGCTGCATATGACTAGACATGTTGGTGGTGGTTAACCACCTAAGGTTCTTGCCTCTACTTATGCGTTTACGGCAAAGGCGGCATATGACATCGCTGGGTGAATCAGAGGCTTGCTCAAAGAAGGCCCAGGCTTGAGAGGTCCTGGACCTTTTTGATAGCGATAAGCGAGGAGCGGGGTTTCCGCTGACTGTGGCTGGCGGAATCATATCAGCGGACTTCTGCGACCGCCCTCTCCCTTTTTGAGGCGGGACCCGTACTGACACTACTCCATCGTCTTCCTCCTCGTCCAGTGATGAAGCGCTCGCAAGCAAATTCTGCTGAAAAGACTACGTTGGATCCGCAATGTCGTCATCATCAACACAGGTGACTTCGCCCGTCCTGACATTCTGCATCCAGGAGCTGCGGGCTACAAGCAAGAGGCACTGCAAGGCGTTGACGACCGCCCGGGATTTTTTGCCAATTGACCGGCTTCCTTTTCCTCCTCTGGTGGCATCAGTAACTGGGCGTCAGAGCAGACAAAATCATCCTCTTTGGCCTCTTGATCTTTTAACATGCCTTCTGACCCCAACCGCATTTTGTCATCAAAGAGGTCTTCAGAAAATGGATTATCCACAGTGGTGGGTACACAAGTTGACATTTGGGCTGCCTTCGCTTCATGTTGGACAGATGCTGATGATGCTGATGACGACATTTGTGGCCGTGACTGGGAGGATGAGGAGGTAAGACTGCTGGATGCAGGTTGCATTAACCACTGAAGAACAGATTGGCGACGCTATTCGTTACTGAGATTCACAGGGCCCTGACCCAGCGATGACAGGCCTGACGGTCCTGCAACCGACGATCCGCTGGCATGCGTGTTGTCGCCAGCACTGGATGGAGCACCTTCTCTCGTACCTCTACCTCCATGTCCTACCCCCCTCTTTGCTCGCTTACCACCTGAATTTCGCTCCATGTTCAGAAAGATAAAAATTTGAGAAGGTATGGAAGAGTTTTGGAAAGTCTCTTATTAAAAGACGGCAAATCACAGCTATTCTCAAATCCCTCAAATCAAAACAAAATTGCTGGATTCAAATTTAAGTGCAAGGTACCTCTATCAACAAAGCTTGACTGACCAAAAGTGAAAAAAAACACGTATCTGAAATGTATACGGATAATAAAAGGTATTTCTGGCACCTATCAATACACCTGTGGTGACTACAAAATTGCTGGATTCAAATTTAACTGCAAGGTGGCTCTATGAACAAAGCTGGCCTGCGCCAAAGTGAAAAAAACACGTATCTGAAATGTATACGGATAATAAAAGGTATTTTTGGCACCTATCAATACACCTGTGGTGACTACAAAATTGCTGGATTCAAATTTAAGTGCAAGGTACCTCTATCAACAAAGCTTGACTGACCAAAAGTGAAAAAAAAACCTATCTGAAATGTATACTGATAATAAAAGTGGAGTTTTGCACCTAACAAATAGACCTGCAGTTACTAGAAAAGATCTGTATCCTAATATAAGTTCAGGCTGCCCAACATCCAAGTAATATTTCAACAGAAAACTGTCAATAATAAAGCTATTGCAATGCAATGTCTACACCAAGTCTGGGTGAACAATATCCAGTATCCTTTAAAGAGCTTGGCTGTGTTCGCCCGCGCCCCCCCCCCCCCCCCGCTCCCCTCGTGACTTTACAGCGATAGATGCTCCATTAACATTCTTAGCCTAACTACCTGAAATCTGCAAATCTCTGATCTACCTAAGTTCTAAGGTTCACAGTATAGCTGTCTCTGTGAACAAATAGAATAATTTCGCTGAGCTGTTTGGACAGAGGCAGAACGCAGGTCCTATCCCTATGAGACGCTGACACACACTGATCATGAACAGGAAGGGCTGTTCTATGTAAAACGAGGTCATGTGTTTTTTCCAGCCAATCGCAACCATACACATCCCAGTCATGACCTCGCACACACAGCTCACCCTGCTCTATTCTCTAAGCTGATTTGCTGGCCGCCAAAATGACAGAAAGCGCCGAAAATGGCGCGATATTAATAGATTATGCGCAGATTTTAACCTAAATTATCGCGTGATCTAAAAAATCCGATCAACATAAAAACCGTGCCGATTTCAACTTTGTCGATAATAATCGCTCAACACTAGTAATAATGTTTGATGGCATTTTACAATAAATTCTCATCTATGTGTCAGTCAGCTACAGTGCAATATTTTATTACACTATTGCATTATTATTGTCTGTTTTTTATGCATGATCTTGTCATTTAGCTCATATTCATCATTGTCCATTCTGTGTTTACAAGGATTAAATCATTGAAAAATCATATTATACTAAAACTTACCCTTAGCTGCTATTACAGTTGGATCAGAAAATTGTTTTTGCCCTGTAAATAGCCAAATAAAAATGTTAGATTATGCAACAAAAAATTTCTAGAAATTCACCTTCCAGGCATCCTATTTTAGCAGGACTGACTACAATCATGGTGCCTATCAATAAAAAGAGTCAAACCAAGTATAAGGGAAGCTATTGTAGTCTAGGGGAGATGAAGGAAGACTTACGCAAGGCATTTGGGAATTATCGTTTGGTTCTCTGAACAACCCTCTCTAATTTTATGATTGTGCGTCAGACAGCTATCATCATAAAGCATACATGCCATACATGCTTTTGGCGGGGCGGTCCCACTAATGGGGGTCCCCCCGCCACCCCGGCAGAGTTGGCGAACCTCCCGCCGCCAGCAGGCAGCGGGGGTTCTTTAAATGACCGGGGCGCCGGCACAGCCGGGCCTCTCCTGCAGGCGGGTGAAGCAGCTGCCACAGCCGCTCACCCGCCCGGCGAGTCTCACTGACATGTGTGGCCGCAGCCGCACAGTCAGTCAGCAGCTGCACGCTCTGTGCAGCTGCCGTACAGGGAGGAGGAAGGAGGGATCGTTCCCCTCCTTATTTCTCCCCTGTACGTACAGCGGCCGGTTGGCACTGTACATAAAGATCAGCGTCGCAGGGGGCGTGACGCACGGATGTCCTCACTCCCCCTGCAACGCTGAGGAGATCGTCGGGAGCTGGACGTACTGCAGGGCGCCTGGTGAGGTGAGTAGTTATTATTATTATTTTTTTAGCTATTGGGGGCATCTACCTGGCTGCAAGGGGCAATACCTGGCTACAAAGGGCAATACCTGACTGCAAAGGGGGGACTACCTGGCTACAAGAGGACACTACCTGGCTACAAAGGGGGCACTACCTGGCTACAAGAGGGCACTACCTGGCTACAAAGCGGGCACTACCTGGCTACAAAGGGGGCACTACCTGGCTACAACGGGGCACTACCTGGCTACAAGGGGCAATACCTGGCTACAAAGGGCAATACCTGGCTGTAAAGGGGGGACTACCTGGCTACAAGAGGGCACTACCTGGCTACAAGGGGGGCACTACCTGGCTATATGGGCACTACCTGGCTATAGGGGGCTACTACCTGACTATTATGGGTCACTGCCTGGCTATTATGGGTCACTACCTAACTACTAGGGGTCATTAACTGAATATTAGGAGGTACTAACTGGCTATAAGGGGCACTACCTGACTATAAGGGGCGTCACCTGGCTATAGGGGCATCTACCTGGCTATTAGGGGGCACTACCTGGCTATAAGGGGCTACTACCTGGCTATAAGGGCACTACCTGGCTAGAGGGGCATCTACCTGGCTTTCTTCCAGAGCTGTTATGCATTTAGGTGGAGTGGGTGTGGCTTTTTCTAAGGGGCGCTACGCGTGCCGCCCCTTACAATCTCGCACTTTTCCACTTTCAAAAGTTGGCAAGTATGTTATAAAGTTCTGGGACAAAAGGAGTTTAGAAGCGTTATGAAAATAAGAAGCAAGAGAGTACAAAGCAGCAAGAAAACATGTCCATTCCAAGCTCTACAAGTGATAGCAGCACATTACAGATGCTCAAAGTGCTATGTATGCAAATAATTCTGATGTTTATTTGTTATGAATGTAAAAAATATTGAACAACTGAGCACTTGCAGCCCATGCACAAATAAAGGAGATTATTATTCCTACTGTAAAGCTGCACAACTCTAATTATAGAAGACATCACCTGTGAGTCACTATATGTAAAGGTTTATTCTGACCATGTTGGATAAGAACTGTATTCACTGTTTGATCTGAAACAATATGAGTGGAAGCATTTTTGGAAACAACTCTAAAGGAGAGGTTGCACTAACTATATAGTTCATCTCTACAAAGCTTATTTGTGGCACTATATTTATGAATTTATCTTGCTTCCTGTAATGTACATATATAAAGAGAATAGTACTGTTATCTGGGTTTATCATATTTATGAATTTACCTGGTTTCTGGTATCGTATTGGATTCTTGTACATGGATTCAATACTGTATCTGCCTTACATCTTTCAGGTGCTTGATCCTTATATTGTACTTATTTACTGTGCTTGATTCTGATACAGTACTTATTTACTGTGCTTGATTCTAGTACTATTTTTCTTTTACTTTTCTGTGCTTAGTTCTAGTACCATACAGACCCCACAGCCCATCTGCACAGTGTTCCTCTTTCATTATCCACTTGTTCACCATTTACTATGACAAGATTTCCACCCTACACTCTAAATCTCTTCTGACTATTTGTCCTCTTGATCCAATACTACCTTATCCCTAACCTAAGTAGTTTATCTTAGTCCTAACCCATTTCTTCAACCTATTGCAAACTACTGGCATCTAACCTTCTACTTCAAATATACAACCATCACACTCATCCTCAAGCAGCCATCTTCTATGTTTAACTATCGCCCTATCTTGGTTTTTCCACTTTCCTCAAAATCCCTTTATCTGCATATCTATTTTGAACAGTCCACCCATCTCTCATCCAATTCATTTTTCACCTTGCTACAATCTGGTTTCTGATACCAACACTCAAATTGCCTTGACGAAAGTGACCTATCAGCTGTCAAAGCCTAATTTCACTACTTTCTAGATCTGTTTTCTGCTACATATAAAGTTGGCCTCACTTCCTCCTGCTACGCATTCTCTTATCCATTGGCATCACAGATTTGGTCCTTTTCTGGACCTCCTCACAATTCATCAATCAAACATTTGACATATCTCACTTTCATTCCACTTCCTTCTCTTGCTCTCTCCTCTCCATTTACACGCTTGCCTTGGGACAGCATATGGGATCTTTAGACAGAAAGGCCCACAAACAAACTGCAACTGATAACCGCTGCAGTAAAGGCCTGGCAGAGCATTAAAAAGGAAGAAACACAGCATCTGGTCATGTCCATGAGTTCAAGACTCCTGGCAGTGATTGCCATCCAAGGGTTTTCAACCAAGTATTAGAAATTAACATTTGATTTACAATTATTTACTTTTCCAATTACCTTTTGTCCCTTTAAAAACAGGGAGGCGCTTATTATGGAGCTGAAACTACTAAACCCTTCATCCAATTTTAATGTGGATAGCATCAAATGAAAGCTGAAAGTCTGGACTTTATGTGCATGTCCATTATATAACTATAACTTGAATATGTTTCAGTACAAAGGAACAAAAACTTGTGTCAGTGTCCAAATATATATGGCTCTAACTGTATGTTAATTATTCATTTATTACTGTGGTAAAGTGTTTGTTTACAAACAGAATAACTGCTTGTTTTATATTTTCAGTCAGCTTTGGTGTTTTATACAAACAAGCACAAAATATATCAACCAAAATTTACCACTGACATTACAGTAAGTACAATTTGTCACAAAAAAGACAAATAATAAAAATATTAGCTTTACTTGGGTAATTAAAAGCCTAACAAGGTTATTGCAACATAAAATGATATAAATCAAATTTGAAAAATGGGGCTGTGTGATTAAAGGGAATCTGTCACCATTTTTTTACTTACTAAGACAAGACCCTGATCCATATTCTTTTCTTTTTAGCCGCTTTTATTTTCTGATATGTAGATTTCTCAATTTAGTCGTCTATATGTCATTGTGAGGACAGTATTCTTGCCCGCACTGCTTTTAACCACAGTCAGAGAGATACTTTACAGCAGCTTCATGCACATAGGAGCCTTAGGACTGACTCAGTCGCATTGACTTCTATAGGAGAGCTTTCTAGGCATGTTCTGTGATCTGGGAATAAGTTAGTGTGCAGGGAGGGAGAGCTGTGACTATCTCCTATTGTGACTGGTGGATTCTTTGTTATCTGTACACACTGGTGTCACCTTTCAGTGTAACCCTGCCTGCACTGATAATGAGCAGACTGCTGAAAATCTCTCTCTACCAAACAGGAAGTGTCAGACTATTATTAGGCATAGTGGCCAAAGTGGAAACTGTAGGACTTAAGAATTCTTAAAAAAAATATTGAAAGTGATATGGATAATTTAAAAAAACACAATTCATAAAAAAGTGAGTTAAACAATAAGTCCTTTTTTAATGACACATTCCCTTTAAGACCAAATCTGTCTGCATCTTTAAGTGTTTTACAAGGTAAAACCCCCTGTACTGGCCACTTACAGTTAGCTGCGAGCCGGCCATGCATGTAAATGAGGTTGGTCCTTGCAACCGTCCTCTCTATTTACTTCTATGGGAGCTTCTGAATATATCCGTGTACAGCCTTTTAAGGAACTGCCCAAATATAAATTTTGTTTTTTTTCTACTGTCAATTATAATAAATATTCCTACCTTCCACAAACTTATCAGCAATTAATGTTTCTTCTTCCTTATCTTTTTCCTCTGGTTTTGTAACAACCATTGATGTTAATGGAGTCACAAACTTAAACTTTAGAGACAGCTCAAGAGCCTGCGCTGTTAGATTTGCTTTTTCTGATGGCTCTGCAAACAGCCTTAAATTAAATGAGAAGTTTTTAAAGACAATAAATTGACCCATAAAAATCATGTTGCTTACCACATACTATGTCCTATGCAAAAAATATTTGTAATGTTATGAAGTAAAATATACTAAAACATTTAAAGCAATGTTCCATAAATCAATGGTACAAGCAAAAAAAAAACTTTGCAACATATCTAATTAGATAAAAATGCTTCTTTCTTTACTTATCAGCCTCCTTATTTTACCTCCTCCTGCTTTACCTGTTCAGTCATAAATCACTAAGAGAATCAGTATTGCAAAGGAGACGAGGCTCCTGTTTTACTGAAAATTCAGGTTACAGCTGAATGCAGAGTCTATGGAGAGGGGAGAGGGAAATGTAGGAGAGGCAGAGAAACACACAGAGATGGTTGCTGACTCTATGGGGATTGTCTTATCTCACCGCAGTGCTGGACTCACAGCTATGTTGCATTTTACTGCTATCTAATATCCTCCATGCTGCTGCTTGTGTGTTTGAGTCTCCTAGTTTCAGTTTCTGTCCCTTCTTCCTAAGACTTCTATGGGCAGTTGTAACCTGAGCTATCAGTGATAAAAGGATCTGCACTCCTCATTCAAGACTATGTACACACATTCAAAAGCAAGAGAGGGGCAAAAAGGATTTGGATAAGATACATTACAAAGTTTCTTATTTTTGCTAGTACTGTTGGTTTATAGTAAAATTGTTTTGTAACCGTATCTGGTTCCAGAAGGCTAGATTAACATAAATAAATTGGAAGCTCACTATTCACACCAGCACCCTCCTCCCTCACTGCTGGTCTTCTGTTGTCTTCCATTCTTGATCTAAATGGAACATCACCATTGCATCCACTGATTGACCACAGGGGTCATTGGCTGACATCAGCAATCAGAAGTAAATGTTCCAAACAATGATTTCAGTCAATAGCACATGATGGCTACGGCCAATCATCAACTACAATGGTGATGTTCCATTTAGATCAAGAACGGAAGATCAGTGAAGAATTAAGATGCATCGCTGGATCCCAGGTGAGAGGAGAGGTGAGTATGCAGGTTTTTTTTTTTTTTTAAATGGCAGCAGTATCCTATTTAAAAGAAAAAAAATTGCTTGGAGAACCTCTATAATTACAAACCAAATTTATTCATTTCTGCCTCTTTGCACTTCAGCAGCAATAGCTTTTTAAATTTTTTTTTATTGACATACTAGTACCAGGCCTTGTTTTATTCACCAGATATTTTTTTCAGTGCAGTGTAAAGGTTCAGTCAAATAATTTTTTAAATATTATTTCTTGTTTTCTACATCCTGTTTTACAGGTCAATACAGGTGTGTGAATATTTAATGCGTGTAGGTATTTTGCTTTATGTATGTGTGAAAAATAAATGTATTTTACACTAAATATTTACTATAAATAAATATTTTTACACTATTTTAAGTTTTACAATTTGAATGTTTTAATCCTATTAAAGGAATACTTTTTTACAACTTTCTTAGATTTTTACTAATAACAGCACACTCCTGTATGCCAATACATTATCATCTGTGTCCCTATGACACAGGCTGCTGTTAGGAAACATTTAGGGAGACAAGTCAGAAAAGAAGCGACGCCATGCCTTTTTTTAAAGGTGCATTAAATGAATGTATAGTGCGCCTGAATAAATGAACCTGTCAAAAACCTGGTGTGTGGTCTACCTTGCATAGTATAATTGATGCTCCTAGTCTAGGTGCATAGCATAATTTAGGTGCAGAGCATATCATTTCTAGCATACTTGATTGGTGTACTTTAGGCACATTCAAATGTGTCGTACCTGGCATATAATGCGCCTAATTTTAGTGTATTACATGTTCAGTTATATGGAGAATATGGAGAAAAGGGAGTTTTGGTGTATTAAATGTTCATTCATATGGAGAATAGGGAGTCAACAGTTTTTGCCGCAAAATACACCAAAAAAAAGGCGCATCACTAATGGCCATGTCACCCTTAGTGTGCCAACACACAACCCTAGGGTCCTTTCTAGGTGTCCAGGGCTAACTTCAGAGGGTTCCACAGTTTTCAATCAGTTCACTCATAAGTGACCCTAGCAAAGTGAGGTGTCCCTTAAGACTATGCCACAGTCAGTGATTATAGTGATCAAAGATTAATCAGCCAGGATCGGTAATTCCTTTATCCTCGCCATGATCCAGAGTCTATTCTAAGAAAAGGTGCTCTTAGTAACAAATCATTCTTAGGAGAGGACAGTGAACTATTTACCGCTACTATAGTTACCACCTCCAGCCTAGCTAGTATTAATTCCTGTATGCTGTTGTCACTAAAAAGTTTTACTGTCAATAACAAGTGCTAGTAAGTTTGTATGAGGCAGTGTACATACAGTCAGGTTAATTTCTCTTAGAGGGTTAAGTTCTCTCATATGGGAAAATGATATCGTATGTGAGAATATTTGAATCCCTACAAGGACCCCAAGGCAACACAGCAACTGAAATAATAAGAGTATCATGTAGTTTTCCTCAAAATGTTTTAGGAATTTAGGCTAAGGCTTTGTTCCTGTAACCTCAACATAAACATAAATTACTAAAATATTTCCCATTTTGAATGTATACTAATAAGTCCTTCAGAAATCTATTCTTAGGACTAATTTTGACATCCTGTCATTTGTTTTATGTAACTAAAGGAGCATTGGGTGGTAACTATATAGAAATAACACATAGCTGCCCACCTGCTCAGACTAAGTTTTATGTAGCTACTACTTGGAACAGACCCTATCCCCTGGATCTGCTAAACGTTATTACGTTTTTTGCCTTCCCCCTCTTTTAGGTTCCCAATCTAAACCATAACTGTGCTAAGCTTAAAAAATAGATAAATAAATTAAATAAATCCACTTTTGACCCATACACATACCGTTTCTCCAAGAGCTGCTGAATCGTGAGATAAGCCCAGAGTCTCTCTGTAAAGTCCCCAAAAATGTATTTCTGCTGTTTGCTCACATCATCTTCACTTTGAAGCTGAATATTTTCAGTGTATTTCATAGATTTATCAGCCTATTCAAAATAGGATATTGGATCACATGTACAAAATTATTTTCTAACGTGCAGTACACATATATGTGAAAAGATCAGTTTGCTGAAACCCATAGATTGGTGGATTTAAGATTTGTACATGTAGTTTTTTTTATTCTCTAAATAAAACTGCTATGAAGAATGTTCAAACATTGTTGCTGAAAATATAAGAATGTTATAATGTTATGACAAGGTAAACTTCTATTTATTTGAACTTCTTTATGACCAGGGCATTTTAGTGATTTGCTGCTCATGTTGGATAAATAGATATAGACATCACGAAATTGGCTGTCACGTTGCACGCTGTGGTCCATGTTCTGGACCACGGATGCATTCGAGTCATCACTCTCACTCCGGTCCCTGCCAATGTCTACTCACCTCTCCATGCCACTGCTCCGCTCTTCGCTGCTGCTGGTGTTCGTCGCATGCGTTCTCCACTCCTAGGGTGCACACGCACCAGTTTTTGAGGATTTAAAGGACCAGTGCATCATTTGCCTTCCAATGGCTTGCCACCTCCTGCTTTATAGGGAGCCAGATTGTTGATGATCCCTGCTGTTGGTTTGGCCTATCTTGCATTGTTCCTATGACTTCCTGGTTTTACCTGTGACACAACTGCAGCTCTGCCTGTCCCTACGGTACCATGTTTGGGCACTTTGGCTGTCACCACGAGCAGCCACATCAGGGATGGCGACCTGGGAGTTCCTCGCAGCCAAGTTCATCTCATCATGTGGTGGGATCTGGTTAATACCGGGGGGCTCCTTAGACTCCGGTGTGGTTAGAGTCATCACTCGCGGTTACCCAGTGGATCCACACTCATAATGTGACAATCTGGCCATGGATACTGCCATTGTGTCTCTGCTGGACATTCAGCACATAACGGACATGGTGACCTGCCTAAGCCCACCAAGAGCAGCATAATGAGATGTTGCATACTGTTGTCACATGACCCCCATAAGCTGCACCTGCCCTGGTCCTGCCTCCACAAGCCTTTGCCAGTTAGGGTCTGCACCTGCCCCTGCTCTCTTGTGAAGCCTTGGCCTATGCTTCACCCCTTGGGGAGCAAGGAGATCAGTTAATGGCTAATCTTCAAGAATTTTTTAACTCCTTCTGCAAGGTTTTTGAAGAACCCGGTCGCGATTCTTCTGCTGCAGCATACCTGCTTCGTTTATGTCAAGGTGATTCCAAGGTGGGACAATTCGCCATTCAGTTCCACATTCTGGCCGCTAAGCTACTTAGGAATAATGAAGCACTTATAGTGGCTTTCTGGGAACCCCTTGCTGAGCGAACCAAGGATGAGCTGGCTGGTCATGATCTCCCAACTACTCTAGATGACCTCATCTGTAGCCAACATAAATTAAATCTGTTTTTCCGAGAGAGAATTAGAGCTCTGCCACCATTTAGTGTCCTCCCAGCATCATGGTCTTCCTCACTTCGCACCAGTCTTCCAAAGTCCTCCACAGTCGTCTTCAACATATCCTCAAGACGAACCTATTCAGGGGGAGAGAGTTTGTCTAATAATAGAGGAACTAACTGTCAGGCACAGTCTGAACCTTTGCCTATACTGTGGCAGAACTGGGCATTTCCTGAAAGACTGCCCAGTTTGCCCAAGTTCAACTAGTCTGGGGAAAACATGTCTGCTCCACATCTGACTACGCCGGTCATCCTCATGGCCGCATCTGGCCTGTGCTTTCAAGTCCTTGTCATCCCGGTCTCTGGTTCTGCAGGAAACTTCATTTATCCCTGGTTTCCAAGTTCCGTCTGCCAGTCATCCATCTAGAAAAGCTTTCGCCATTTTGTTCTATCCAAGGGGATGTCTTGCAGAACTCTGTTTTATACCATACCAAGCTGCTGACCCTACAGGTTGGAAAGTCCCACAAGGAGAAGATTAGGTTCTACATTCTCCCACATTCCATTGCAACAGTTCTCCTGAGACTCTCATGGTTGCTGCTGCATGCCCCACTATTGGACTGGAAAACTGGTGCGTCATCCATTGGGGCCGGCAATGCCACTCATGCTGCTTCAAGCCCTAATGCCTGGTGCAATCCTGACTGCCACTCCCTCTGCCGACCGCCTCTTGTGTTTCAGTTGTGGAAGTTACCTGTACCAGGTACAATAGCTGGTCTGAAGAAGGTGTTTATGCTCCTGATTCCATCAGAGGATCTCAGTGGACTCAGAAGAAGAGGGGACCTAAGGGGGGATACTGTCATACTGCGCACTGTGGTCCTCATTCTGGACCGCGGACAGGTTCGTGTCAACTCTCTCACTCTGTCCCCTGTTTGTGTCTACTCACTTCTCAACACTCCTACTCTGCTCCCTGTTTCTGTCAGCATCCAGCGCATCATTTGCCTTCCAAGGGCTGTCCGCCTCCTCCTTAATAAGGAACTTCCTCCCTGCAACCTATGCCAGATTGTTGGTGATCCCAGGTGAATCCTGCTGTTAGTTTGCGCTATCTTGCATTGTTTCTGTGACTTGCTGGTTTGACCAGAGCTTTTGGACTCCTGACTACACATGCCTGTTGCCTGCGTTAACTTTCCGACAACGTCTCTTCCTGTCTTCTCGGTACCACGTTTGGGCACCTCGGCTGTCACCACAAGCAGCCACATCAGGAATAGCAACCTGGGAGTTCCCTGCAGTCAGGTCTATCCCAC
>JAODAL010028466.1:0-53270 GCA_025379985.1 Phyllomedusa bahiana | reverse complement strand
TCATTTGGGCTTGCTTGCACATCACACACACACATCTTTTAAACTAGTGCAGGATAATTTCAGTAGCAGGTCTATCACTCCCTGAGATGTTGTAGTCCCTGAATGGACTCCTAGTGAGGGTAACATGTGTTAGTGTTAGGGGGACTCACCGTACTGTGATCCCCTTGACGCTATTGGGAGGTGAGCTTAAAAAGTTTTAGATCAAAAACTGGGAACTAAGAATCCCACGGTTTTCATATTTTTCTCCTTAACAGTAATGCATTTCCAATATTCCTATATACCTTTGATGTTTTTATACTTAGTTTTTAGTGTGCCACTGATATTTGTATAACAAGGACAAAAAACAAACGTTGTTCCGTAACGAACTCCCCAACATTCAAGAGTTATCTCAGCCGACCACGAATTTTTTTTTCTTCCCCCACTTAGGAGGTAGAAACTACTCTCCGGAAACCAAAAATGGATGCACTCAAGGACTGGACCACAACCAAACTTGACGAAAACTCAGCAGTCAGCACCCTGATTCAAGTCATTATGCTTCACAAGCGAAATTCTTAGAATAAGAGACCAAGGTTACAGGCAGAAAAAACGTATTACCACAGTTATGAGGTACCTGTATACCCGATCTCTTTACCCTTCATCTTGAAATTACACACGTTTGGCGTCTTCCTTGAGTCACTTGGACTAGTCGGACAGTCTCTCAGAATGGTTGGGTTATCCACAATAAAAGCAAAGCCCTTCTTCCAACTGATGTCTCTTACTGGTGGCCAGCAAATGTAAACAACCCAACACCATTGAGTTCTTCTTCAGGAGAAGGTGTTTGAGGATAGAAGAGGAAATTTTTTCAGAGAAGGTAGAAAGAGATTAACAGAAAATCTCTGACTTGAACAGAGACAGTCGACCCCCCCCCCCCCATGTTTTTCCCCGCGTCTCTCCCTTAGTCTTCTGTCCAATAGTCACAGCAGAGTCATAAATTGAATTTAATTTCTCAGGCGTTGGACGGGCTGACCACGCAAGCGTCCTTTACTGTATTCAACAGTCCTTGTCTGAAATAGACGAGTTGTATAAAAGAGTTGGTTCCAAGCCCCCTGGTCATGGTAACAAAAACCCTTGGCGAAACTCAGAACTAGAGATGGGCGAATTTCTTTCTCAAAAATTCGATTTGCCAGCTTTGCCGAATTTTCCGTCAAGATTTGTTTCGGTCCCAATTAATTCAGGGACGAATCGCGTTAAAAAACAGCTATTTCCAGGCTGCACAGAGCCTGTATGCGGCATGTAGAACGTTGTGCATAGCTTAAATATCAGAGGAGCTTGGTTTTGGTCTACATACAATGTATTGTTTTAGTATGCCAAACGGCATATGACTAAGCACACAGCAGGGGCTCTTAGAATCGCTTCACTATAAACTTCCCTACTAAATCCCGTGGGCATCTTAGGAGGGCAAAACTGACCAAAATCTCAGCGGGAAATGTACTGATAAGGTCATTGCAGCGCCAGGACTGGAAAAAACAAGCTGAGGGCCTCAGGTGCAAACATCCAGTAGCCATAGAGTGGCAGCAGGTGCCAGATTGTGAGGAACGGCAGCAGCATACAGCAGCAGGAGGTCAGACAGTGGCACAAAGACATTCTGGAGGTGGCAAAAACAGGAGTAGAGCCAACAACACACAGGACACACAATAACACTTGGAGGGCACTACAGTAGAACAAACAGCAGCAGCGTGAGGTTAGACAGTGGCACAAAGACATTTCTGGAGTGCAAAAACAGAGGTCGGCCACAGAGTGGCACAAAGAGAGAGTGTGGAGGTCATGGCAGCAGCCACAGCAGCAGCATGAGGTCAGACAGTGGCACAATGACATTCTGGAGGAGGTACAAACAGGAGTAGGCCACAGAGGGCACATGACACAGTGGGAGGGCACGGCAGCAGCCACAGCAGCAGCATGAGGTCAGACAGTCTGGCACAATGACAGAGCGTTAAGGTCACGGCAGCAGGCCACAGCAGCAGCCATGAGGTCAGACAGTGGCATAATGACATTCTGGAGGTGGCAAAAACAGGAGTAGGCCACAGAGTGGAAAAATGACACAGTGTGAAGGGCACTTGAACCATTCAGCCAAAGCAGGAGAGTGTGTCGAACGCCATTTTCTAGGGATCAGTGACTTGGCAACTGCCAATAGGAATATAATCAAACTCCCCTTCAAAGACCTCATGCTTAAAGGTAACATGAGAAGCAAGAGGGCTGCAGGCGAGTTTGGCAGAGAAATACCAGTAATGATCCGAATAATTTCTATCACTTTTTTCCAAAATGGTTGAAGAGCTTCACAGCCCCACCAGACATGCATCATGGTACCCGTCTCTTTTTCACATCTCCAACAAAGGTCAGGAAAAGTCGGATAAATCGAGTGTAAAAGTTTCGGAACTCTATACCAACGTGGCAATACTTTTTAATTTAGTTCTTGTATTCTACAAGAGAGCGAAGCCTTATTGGACAGAACACAAGCTTTAAACCAGTCCTCCTCTGAAAAAGTATCCTCCAACTCTTGCTCCCAATTACGCTGGAAAAGCGGACGGTTGTTGGAGTGTATCTCCAGTATCATATTATACAAGATGGAGATAACATGCACCGGCTGTTGCCGTTGGGTGCACAGAGCTTCAAAACAGGTGGGGCTGCGAAGAAGATCAAGTTTACTTTTATTAGCCTCAAAATAGTGTTTAAGCTGCAAATACTGCAACCAAATATTCGGAGTGCGGTATGGAGCCGAAACACTATCTTCAAATGATTTGAAGGCAGAACACACAATAAAGTCTCCTATGAGAAGCTGTTTCCGATCACTCGCCTCATTATTCAGAAAGCAATATGAGGAGATAGAGACTCCAGGTATCCCCCTAATTGGAATCAAAGGGCCCCGAGGGGAATAAAGATTATATATCTACCAAAAAGTTGGAATACTGAGAGCGTAACTGCGTGATCAGAGGAAGGCCGGGGAACCTGGGACCAGACAAGTAAGGGAGGAGCCAGGCCAGGGAGGACAACGATCTCCTACACAGACGTTCCTCCAATTGTATCCAATGTTTTGAGGTGTGAGAATGGAACCAATCTAATGACTCACTGACAACCACAACGTACTCAAGCACCATAAAACAAACAAGATTTCGAAGTCTTGAAGCAGCTAATCCGCCCCTCTCCTTCTTCATAGTTAGTGGTTTCTTATTGGGCCAAACAAATTTCCGCAAAGATTTATTCACATCCTGAAAAAAGGAATTGGGAAGCTTAACCGGAACGGTCTGAAACAGATATAGGAGACTGGTCAATATATTCATTTTAAGAATATTTATCCTCCCTACCCAAGAGAAATCTCTCCTTTCCCATTTAGCCAAATCTCCTTTAATCCGAGACACTAAGGCCATGTTCACACGGCTTAAAATGGGCCGTATTTCGGTCCGTAATTACGCGCCGAAGTGTGCCAATTATGGGCCGAAATTGGCCTCCATTCAGTTACGGTAATCCACAGTTCTCATAGAGAATCTATGATTAACGTCTCCTCTCCCCGGCTCGACTGAGAAGCCCCGGGCGGGGAGATAAGTTGACATGGTCACTATTCTAGCGGCTGTAATACGCGCCGCTAGCCAAGTGAATTGTCCCAATGGCCTGTCGAAGTGCGGCCCCCCGCCTCACAGTCCCTGGTCATCCCCCGCTGTCCCAGCCCCCGTTCCCACCTACAACGGCGTAATTGCGGGCGTTAATTACGCCCTGCAATATACACTCTTGTGACACAAAGCACTCAAGGAGGGCCACACACACACATTACACAACACAAATGTTTGATGAAGGGCACTAGGGATCTGTACCCCAAGGTAAGTGAATGAGTCATTCACCCATCTAAAGGGAAACAGTTTTTTTAGGTGCGCAACAACCTGGGAATCTAGAGTGATATTAAGGGCCATGTTTTTAGACAATAATCTATCAAACCCACAAAAAATACTATATCAATACCTAAAATTGTTTAGAAGGTCCATCAAGGTCGGCAGCGAGGAACCAGGATCTGTGACATACAGCAAAAGATCATTTGCATAAGCAGCGCATTTATGCGTATATCCACTGACCCCAATACCCTCAAACCAGTCAGATCCCCTAATGGATTGCAGGAGATATTCCACAGAGACCACATAGAGGAGTGACGACAACGGGCAGCCCTGTCGAGTCCCATTGCTGATATAGAATGGTTTAGAGAGTACCCAATTTATTCGGATTTGGGCCGAAGGAAAGTGATATAAAGCAAATACTTTTTGGAGCATTAATGAGATAAGGCCCACGTGTGACAGGGCAGACCTCAAAAATTCCCAGTTCACTCTGTCAAACACCTTTTCTGCGTCCAATGAAAGAAGCATAACCTGTATGCAAGACCCCTGGGCGTAATGAATAAGAGAGAACGTCCTCAACATATTATCACACATTATTATCAGGCACATTCACAACCCTCACAGTTTTAAGAGGGCCCTGAAAATACATCTTCTCGGTCTGGCCCACCAAGATCCCTAACTGCTATCACACACATCTTTCACTCCCTGCACTTGGGCACCTCACAGGCACCTTATCTGTATATAGATGTACATCTGGTGTCATGGTTCAGTCCATTTTTCATGTAAACCGAACAACACCCCTATTTATGATACATGGCCGGACCATTGGTAAACTTGCACTTCATCACCGAGTATTGTTTCATCCATCACACCTGTCACCCATGGTCAGTGTGATGCAATACCATAGATCAATAACCATTAAGTGCTATTCCATAAGTATTTTCTCCCTGTGAAGGGCATCACTCCTCCCATCGCTCACATTTGTCTGTCTGAATCTTATGGGACTCCCACACCCAACAGCTTCTCCACTTGTATTTGTTTAAACCCCCCCCCTGCTCTGCTGTTTTTAAAAATGTTAATGGTATGTTTCTCCCTGTGAAGGTCATCACGCCCACCTCCATTTGCTGACCTGAATCTTTATGGGAACTCCCACACCAACAGCTTCTCCACATGTAATTGTTAACCCCCTGCTCTGGCCTGTTTAAATGTAATGGTATGTGTTCTCCCTGCGCAAACATCACGTCCATCCTCCGATTTTGCCTGTACTGAAAATCTTATGGACTTCAACAACCCAACGAGCTTTCCCACTTGTATTGTTTAACCCCCTGCTCTGCTGTTTTAAAATGTAATGGTAAATGTTTTCTTCTCCCCTGTGGAAGCATCACTCCCTATCATCCATTTGCTGTCTGAAATCTTAGGCACACTACTAACTCACCCAACAACTTCTCCACTTGTATTGTTTTAACCCCCTGCTCTCTGTTTTTAAATTGTAATGTTTTGTTTCTCACCTGTGAAGCATCACTACCCATCCTCCCATTGTGCGCTGTCTGAATCTTATGGGACTACCCCACACCCAACAGCTTCTCACACTTGTATTGTTTAACCCCCTGCAACTGTCTGTATCTTAAATGTAATGGTATAAGTTACAACCCTGTGAAGCATCACTGACCCATCCTCCATTTGCTGTTCTGAATCTTTATGGGACTCCAACACCCAACAGCTTCTCCACATTGTATTGTTTAACCCCCTGCTCTGCTGTTTTAAATCGCAAAATGGTATGTTTTCTTTCTCCCTGTGAAGCCATCACTCCCCCATCCTCCATTTGCTGTCTGAATCTTCATCTATGGGTAATCCCACACTCCAACAGCTTCTCCACTTGTATTTTTTAAACTCCCCTGCTGCTGCTGTTTTTAACGTGTAATGGTATGAAAATTCTGCTATAATAACTTTTGTTTGTCCATCTCCTACTTTAACAAGAGGCCTCTATGGCCTACTTTTCCCCACATTGCAAATCCCCTTCTGCTCAGTAACAACCTCCACCCACACCATCACCACCTCATGTTCACACCTGATAGCTTGATTTAAGATAGATGACTAATATAAGAGCACATGTTAGGTCAGTGTTTGACCTGGTCCAGTGATCAATATCCATTAAGTGCTATTTCATAAGTGTTGACATCAGAATTAATACCAGAATTGAAGCCAGAAGATGATCCAGAATGACCTTAAGTTAAAAAATATCTAAACAGTCTATTCACGCGTCGGCTTTATAGTACATAACACCCTCCAAAATGCACTTCTATGCCACTATCATCACTACGCTCCCTATTGCCTAAAACTCCTTGTCTATCTCACACACCCACACTTGGGCAACGACATCCATATCTCCCCGTCTAACCTACCTCAACCTGACCTCTGCTCTCCACCTCTTTCACAGCATTAAAACTCTCTCGCAAAACCTACACAACCCCTTTGCCTATCCCACACAACACCTTCTCACACTCTCTCCTCCTTCTCCTTGCTGCTGTGGACATGATCCCCCAATCCGGGCCCCCTCACCACATCCCCACTCTTATTTCACCTGCCACCTACAGCCCAAGAAGCACCAACGTCCATAACCCCTTAAATAAAAAGCCCTATCCCCTCACCGCCGCTATACACCTATCCCCATGTTGAGCTCTCTGGATATGCACGTTCTGTAGGCAACAAGCTCTCTCATCCATGACCTCTCATCTCCCGCCACCTAACCGTCCGTTGGACTAACAGAAACTTGGCTGACACCCTCTGAACACACCTCCCCCTGCTGCACTCTCTTAACGGCGGGCTTCAGTTTACCCCACACCCCCCGCCCTGGCAGGTAAACATGGTGGAGACGCGCTAAGTCGGCTTCTTCTGTCAGATACCTGCTCTTTGTCCCCATTCCACACACAGTTTGACCTTACCCTCACCCTCCCTCCTCTCAGCAGTGCACGCCGTCCGCATACTACACACCTCCAAACCTCCAAGTGGCTGTGTGTTTATCGTCCCACAGGACCCTGCCACCCCGCCTCGACCACTCTTTCGCTTCTGGCTCCTTCACTTTCTCTCCACTGACATCCCACTATATCACACAAACAGGAGACTTTCAACATCCCAATCGACACCCCCTGCTCCACTACTAACAAACGTCCTGTCACTCTCCTCTTCCTTCGGACCTCACCCAGTGGATCCTCTGGACCACTCATAAAGATGGACACACAGCTGGACCGGTCATCTTCACCCGCCTTTGTCCTCTATCTAACACCTTCAATCTCTCCTTTACCCATCTCTGACCACAACCTGCTCACCTTCTCCACCAATTCCACCGCACCTTCCAACCCCACCACACACCCCAAATCTAGCTGCTCCCCCGTAGAAACCTACCAACACCATACACCCGGCATTCTCTCCTGAATCTCTTCTCCTTTTTCCCCTCCTCTACCCATCTTCCATTCACTGACCCAGACTTAGCCACCACTCTCTACAACAACACTATCACTTCCACCTTGAACATGGTCGCCCCTCTCACTACACAACAGAACACGCAAAATCAACAGACAACCTGGCACACAGACTCCACCAACACTGAGGCAGCTGTCCAGAATTGCTGAACGCCCCGCTGGAAGAAAACCCCTTCCCACGGACTCACCCTCATACAAACAATCACTGCATACATTTAAATCTGCACACCCCCCCCCACTCGTCAACACAGACCAAACAGGACAACTTCACCACCCTCATATCCTCCCCGTCTCACAACACCCAGACAACTGTTCAAAAGACCTTCAACGCTCTCCAACCTGTGAGTTCGCACCAGCACCCCTCCCCCATCTCTCCTCTCAGCAGATGACTGTCGCCACTTACTTTCTTAATAAGATCAAACTCCATTAGACAAAGCTTCACCCCACGTCCCCTCTGTCTATCTCTATTCCTGCAGTGTCCCCACATCCACCTCTACCCTGCTCATCACTCTTCCCCCCTAACTTCCTTCTCTACTGTCACTCATACAAGCTCTCCACTCTACTGTCCCCAAATCCAACCTCACTTACCTGTAATCTTGACCCACTGCCATCCCATCCCACCTCATCCCAGCAACCTAGTGCTTTCTATCATCCCAGCCCTCAGACTCCATCCGTCAACCTATCATTAACATCTGGCATCTTCCCTTCCTCCTTTAAAACATGCGCCACATCACACCCATCCTTAAAAACCATCACACTTGACCCCTCCTCACTGTCCGCAACTATCGCCCATCTCACTGCTTTCCATTCCGCCTCTAAACTCCTCGAGACAACACGTCTATTCTCAACTGTCCTCTTCATCTATCCACCAACTCTCTCCTTGACCCCCACTGCAATCAGGCTTCCGCGACCCCACCACTCTACAGAAACCGCCCTAACCAAAGTCATCCAACGACCTAGCAACTGCCAAAAGCCTCACTAGCCTGACTCTGTGCTTCTCTCACTCCTAGACCTGTCCTCCGCCTGTCGACCACTGTCGACGCACACGTTCACTCCACATACAAAATCCTCTCCTCCCGCGGCATCACAGACCTTGGCGCGGCCCTTTCCTGGATATCCTCCTACACTCACATGATCGACATCAGCTCTCTCAACACGCAACGCACAACAAAAAACACCTCCTCCTCTTGCCCGCTCTCTGTTGGTGTACCCCAGGGGTTGTCCTGGGCCCACTACTCGTCTTTTCTATCTTTACACCATTGGCTGGTCAAACTAATAGCATCGCATGGCTTTCATGTAACACCTTGTAGCGAGTGAACCCAACTCATCATCTCCGGCCCAGATATTACCGTCGTCCTACTCACAGCCGGAAATCCCTACTAGTCCCATTTCGCGTCCATATCCTCCTACTTCTCCTTCACGTCCTCCTGAAGCTAAACCCGTGGAGAAAACAGAACTCATCATCTTTCCACCATCCCACTCCATCCCTCCACCTGACTCTCTATCACAGTCAATGGCTACACTCTCTCACCAGACTCTACAAGTCCGCTGGCCTGGGTTAACCCTTGAACTCCAATCTTTGGTTCCTTCAAACCACAGCACATCCCAAACCCTCAGCCTCCACCTAGCCGCCTTCCACCTGAAACAATATCTCCCGTAATCCGTTCATTTTGCTCCCTTTAACTTCGAAAGCACACACAACACACTGAACTACGTCCATTGCCCTCTGTCATCTCACCTGCCTACGACTGCATTGCAACATCCTTCTCTGCGGCCCGCCCCAAGCTAGCACCCACGCTCCCCTCCAATCCGTCCTTAACTCTGCTGCCCTCTATTCACCTCTCTCCTCGATCTCCTCAGCCACTCCCCTCTTGCCAATCCCTTCACTGGTCTTCCCATTGCCCAGCGAATCCAGTTCAGTTAGCAACCTGACCTACAAGAGCTCTCCATGACCTCTCCCCTTCCATACATCCTCTGCTCTAATCTCCAGATTTCTCCCGTCACGCACAACCTCCAGCTCCTCACTAGGACCTCTTCTCTGCTCCTCCTCCCCTTATCACTCTCACATACAACCGTCTCCAAGACTTCTCCCGTGCTTTCACCCACACTCTGAACTTCACTGCCCCAACACATCAACTCTCCCACTCTCACCAACAACCTCTAAAGCAAGCCGGACAAAACCCATCTCTTCAGGATTGCCTACACACCAACAATAAACCTGCTGTCACTAACACTACCCACAACCATGTCTGCCCCTCACCTTGTCCTCTTCTCCTTCACCACCTTCCTTTAGAGTGTAAGGCCCTCACGGGCAGGGACACATCTCTCCACATCTGTACCAGTTTGTCATTAGTAACTTGTCACCTTTGTACTTGTTTGACCTATGTTATGTATGAAACCTGAATGTACAGCGCTCTGGAACCAAGGGCGCTCAAAAAATAAATAATAATAATAATAATAATAATAATACACCCTAAGAGATTGTAAGCTCTCAAGAGCAGGGCCCTCAAAAGACTGTGGTCTCATTTAAGTACTTTTAAATGCGTGAAATGACTGTATGTTTACCCTGAATTTGAAAAAGATGCTGGCTGAATAAAAAAATTTTGGCGCTATAGAAATAAGAGATTATTATGATTATTATTATTATTATCACGCACTTCTCTACCAGCCACAAAAACCACCTGATCATAATGTATCAGATCAGCCAATATAGTGTTCAATCGCATAGCAAGTAATTTTGCATATAGCTTAGCGTCTACATTAATCAAAGAGATGAGTCTGTAACTGGTACAGGAGAGGGGATCTTTTCCTGGTTTCAAGATCATTGATACATGAGCTTGCAAAAAGAAAGGCGGGAACGGCTGGGAAGCCGACACTGAATTAAAAGAAGCTAACAAGGGGTCAAACATAATTTCTCTAAGGGTATTGTAAAATTTGGCTGTAAAGCCATCTGGGCCTGGGCTCTTTCCCGCGGACATAGCTGAAATGGCCAGAGACAATTCTGATGAAGTAAACGGTGAGTCCAAGGACCAAAACCTGTCAGCATCAAGCTCAGGAAGGAATGTCATGGAAAAAAATCAGTCTAAGGCAGGGTTCTCCTAGGATTTATACCACTTGTATGTGTATTTGATATTCTAACACTACTACACTTCGTCGCACCTATATCACATGGGCCTGTGTATCATTTTTTTAGGGTACCCGGGTTTACTCCCCCCTATGGATTGTAGCAAGAGGCAGGTGTTTTTGGATAAGGCAGGGGTCCTCAAACTTTTTAAACAGGGGGCTAGTTCACGGTCCCTCAGACCATTGGAGGGCCGGAATATAGTTTAAAAAAAAGTTTTACTTTGTGGGTCGATACGATTACGGCGATTTATATAGTTTTTCATGTTGAAGCACTTTTTTAAAATAATAACGTTTTTATTGTGTAAAACAATATTTATGCATTGCTGTCTTCTGATAGAAACCATAAAACACTTTTACATTTTTCTGCATACAGACTGTGTAAGGATTTTTTTGCGTGATGAACCAACGTTTTACTTGGTTCTACCTTGGCATTTATAATGGCTTTTTGAATTCGCTTGTTTATCATTTTAACGTAGTGAGGTATGAACCAAAATCACAATTCTGAACTCTTTTTTTACGGCGTTCCACCCGTGCCGGTTAAATATCATGAACAGATTTTATAGGGTAGGTTGTTTACATACTTAGGCAATAACAAATATGCATCCTTATTTTATTAGTGGACACTTTTTTTCAGGGTGAATGGTGTTTGTAAAGGGAAAAGAGCAGTGTACGAGTTTTATTTGTTGTTTCACATTTTTATTTTTTTTTTTTACGTTTGTTCAACTTTTCCTCATAGGTGATTCGTATAGTTATATGCAGCATGGCTGGCACACACACAACCAAGACAAGCATTTGTAGATTTCCCATTGCTGACCACATTTGTTATAGATTCCAGCTCTCCCAGATGACAAGATCTGCTTAGCAATAATCAGGAGGGTGCCAAAAGGAATAGATCAATCTACCAAAGCTGATCAAACTTGTCCACCTGGGAAAAAACATGGCATCTATAACAAATGTGTCCGACATGTGGGAGCTCTACTAAAGTCTCACCGCAGCTTTCCAAGAACACCTGAAAGCTCAGCAAGGAAACAGGGACTGGGAAAGCACATTTACAAATCCATAATAGTTATTAGGTTGCTTCTAAAAGGTGTTACCATCTTGCCCGACAAGTTGGCTTCCTGTCTCACAAGGCTCTTTACGTGACTGGGAGGTTGGGGGGAAATGTGGGCTCCTGTACTGAGTCTGGAGGAGAGGGAGGCTTCTCCCCTGGGTCTCGGAGGGAGGCTTCTGCCCTGGGTCTCGGAGGGAGGATTCTGCCCTGGGTCTCAGAGGAGAGGGGGGGTCCTGCCCCTGAGTCAGGTGGAGGGGGGGGTAGGCTCCCTGCCCTGGGAGTCCGGGATGAGAGAGGGGGGCTACTGCCCTGAGTACTGGAGGAAGAAGGGGGGGCTCCTGCCCAGGAGTGCTGGAGGATAAGGGGGGCTCCTGCCCTGAGGCTGTAGGAGAGGTGGGCTCCCTGCCCTGAGGCTGAGGAGAGGGGGGGTCTCCTGCCCTGAGGCTGGAGTAGAGGGGGGATCTCTGCCCCCTAAGGCTGAGGAGAGGGGGTCTCCTTGCCCTGGGTCTCGGAGGAGGGCTTCTTCTGCCCTGGCTACTCCGTGGCTCCTGCCGCTGCCGTCACGTGGCTTCTCTGGCTTTTTGGTTATTTAATTTGTTTGCTGGAAGTTCTGAGACCTTGAACCGGCCATCCTGCACGTGGAAGTCCACCTCAGCGGAGCGCCGAGGAGTGCGGACTGTGGTGGGTGTACACTGATTGCATTCATGGAGTGTGCCTGGAGGGCGGACACTTGGCAGTAATGATGAGGTGTCTGTTGAGTGAGTGAGTGGAGTGATGGTGGAAGGGCGGTACTCTCCGCCGTTGCCGTGTTGCTACATGCAAGAATCGTACAGCGGCGGCGGATGGGCAGCGGCGTGCCAAAGAATAAAAATCCTCTGCGGGCCGTAGTATTATGGGAACCCCTGTCTAGAGGCATCATGGAGGTCGATGCCAAGCCATGAGGAACCGTAGTCGTCGGTGATAAATTATAGAGTTCCTCAAGGTAACTATGAAAACTATCTAGGATCTCGCAGGTGAGGTGGACAATTTTCCCCTGCTTAGTTTTAATAGTTCACACCTTACATCTAGAACGAGCCCACTTCTACCACTAACATTCAAAGCCCATAAGCGAAGCATTCTACTCAGTCTGTTACGCCAAACATAACACGAACCCACACAGTTTTTTTGTCTAGAAGTTGGAGAATCTCATGTTTAGTACGGAGTAAGTCCCGGAGGCCAGTCTCTGCTAGCGTAGCTTTATGAGCAGTCTCTAGTTGCGTAAGCCGTATAAGTAAGGCCGATAGCTTGGCAGACACTTCCCTCTTTAATCTAGAACCATGTTTGATTAAAACACCTCGAGCTACACACTTCAGCGCCTCCCATTTTAACTGAGGGGCGGTGAAGTCTGCAAGGTGATCAGTGAGAAAATGCTTTAGTGTTCGCCTTAGATCAGCAAGGCAGCCAGAGTCATTCAACAATGACTCATTAAGGCGCCAATTAAATGTTTTGTTACTGCACCACCGAAGTTCCAGAACACAGTGAACTGGAGCATGGTCTGATAACAAAATGTTAGCAATAGACAAGCTTTTAACACAAGGGAGGAGAGCGTGTTGGAGACAAATGTAATCCAACCTGCTGTATCTTTGATGGAGGTGCGATTAGAAGGTATAATCCCGGGTGCTTGGGTGGGTAAGATGCCAAGCATCCGTAAGCTGCAACTACTAAATTTCTAAGCTCTCCTAAGTCAATAAAACAAGACAATACCAACCTACAGCGATCCATCATAGTACATAGACATTTATAAACTATTTTGTGTAGTATAGCTATCTGTCTTACCCACAGGAATTTTGGAACTTTGAAAATGGTAAACTTTTCCAAATTGTCACAACATTTTGACATTCTTTGCAAACATGGAGTGCCTGGACCAAAATGTATTACTAAATTAAAGCACATTAGGCCACATGTATGAAAACTGTCTAGGTTTAAAACTCTCTTTGTTGCCAATAGAAACCACTCAGAGTGCCCCCTTTCATTTCATATAGTAACCTCTTGGAAAATGAAGAGAGTTGCTATGGGTGACAAAGTGAATTTTAGACCTAGACAGTTTTCATACATGTGGCCCAATGAGTCTCTGAATCTTATGGATAGGTAAAAATATCAATAAGTTATTCCCACATAAAGTGACAAGTCAAATTTAAAAAAATAGGGCTCTGTCAGGAAACTCCAAACTGGCTGCAGTGGTAAAACAACATCTAATATACCTGCTTACTGTAAAGTTGATGTGGGATGTTTACCCACCTGTTTGATCTTTTCCTGTGTTGAAAATTCAATAAAACATTATTGATAAAAAACAAACAAACTATTTTTATTTTCCCCACACTTTTCATAGGCCATTTAAAGTTTTATATGTATGTAGCTATTTGAGGCCCTGTTTTAATTGTGGTTAAAGGGGTTTTGCCACAATCTCATTCATCCTCCTGCATCCCGCTCTATCAGCTTGAGTGTGCTCAGAAGGGACGAGTTGTAGTTTGTTTGAATTTCATAGTCAATGTGACCCAGTATTACATCACCACACCGTTCCCCCTCTCTCTAGTCAAGTAAAACGCAATCTGTTTATGTATAAAGAGCTGTGATAGCTTACATTGTAGCTCAACGGTAAAGGTTTTTGCCTTACAGCACAAGGGTCCCTAGGCTCAAATCCTGCAGGAACCAAAACCTGTGGCAACTTATTTTTCTCTTTATCAATACACTGTACCGTGATTGAGGTTTCTTTTTTATATTGCACAGTTTGACTGAATTACTAAGAGTACAGAGACAGAGTAGAAATGACAGCCACCTGGGATTTGAACACTCAGTAGCTGCCTGAGAAGAAGTGATGTCTGAGCACAACGTCCCTGCCATGACTGATGGAGAGCTCTACATAGCCCTGGTCATATCTCCTGTAGATGAGTTTTGTAAACAATGGATCGACTAAAGGAGCAGCTAAAACAAAAAACGGTACAGAATTTTAATAATGAATGAATGGTGAAAATGCTTATTATTCAATTTGCAAGCTTCCAACGTCAATTTTACTTTGTGTCAAAACCCCTTTAAGTATTATTTTTTTGCAATATTTTAGCCTACATAGTTTTCTTTACATTAATATTTAACAGCAGCAAAATGTATTATATGTATATAAACCCACATTTTTTTTTAAGCTTTTATGTAGTTTGTTGTCCTTCCTGTTCCATTTTTCATGAAGTAGGTATTAACCACTGCCTAAAAGGAGCACTCCAAGGCTTGCAGTTTTGCAGAGCTCTGATCTCGTGGTCCTACCATCACAATTTTTGTATCCCGTGTCAAAAATACTTCACATCCATTATGCTTCTTATTTTTCACTCAAGCCTCAAGAACAAACAACTACAAGAATTAAGGCTATGTCTACACATCGTAAGTTAAAATGCCATCCAAAATCCAATGTCATTTTAACATCGCTGGGTTGCGGTCAGTTGCACTAAAATCCGCGGTCGTTTTTTGGATTTGCCTTTGGCTGGAATCACGTGGATTTTTAAACCTACCCGAAAAATTCTGTGCTGTATAGACTACAGCATAGATTCTTTTCTTTCAATTCTAGACTGCCACTGGTACAGATCCAACGGATTTTCAGCGGATTCTGAATGATGAATCTGCCATAAATCCAATGAAAAACCTGTGCTATGTAGACAGCCTACAGTTCACTTGCTGCTCAATACATACAAATATAACAAAAAACATACTACTGACTTCACCTGTTTATGACTTTGTTGTGGCAGATCAGTGTTTTTATTTATTTACAGCTTATGTCTATATAGTCCATCTAAAATATAACGTTTATTTTAAAGGGAAACATGTTAAACAAACACTAAACCGGGATGCTTATTCCGTTTATTGTACCCAAAACAGCGTCCAAAAATGCCCTCAGTTCATTTTCTTTAATTCCTAATAAAAAACCCCCCGTATAGTTTTCATATGATGCATTTTTGAAACGTTTTCTGAAATTTTTTTTTTAGACCTTTTTTTGGACGCTGAAAAAAGAATTGTCATTTTAAAAAAAGCTTTTTCAATTAAAAAAAACCCCTTTGAAATAAATTTGGAAGAGTCAAAACCTTTGTCCATAACAATGGTGCATTTTGGGAAACCTTTTAAAAAAAAATTTTAAATTTTCTTGTACAAAATGTAAATGCTAAAAAGGGCAAAAAAACAAAACACAAGGCAGGGCCCCCCAAAGTGCAGAGTGTTTGAACAGATGAATAAAACTTGGTCAGTATTGCACTAACCTGGTGATTAGAGATGGGCGAATTGATTCTAACGAAGTGGAATTCTTTTTTGGGGGTATTTTCGGGTAAAACGAAGTGGGGCTTTTTGTTTGAAAAAAGGGCCTGCGAAAACCTGGCTTACAGGGGGCCAAAGCACTCTGGGGGGAAAAAGGGGCTAGCCTGCCAAAAAGGCAGAGATGAAGCCAATCAGAGCCCGGGGCGGGATTCTGTGACTCCCCCCGCCTATAAAAGTCCGGGCTGGGCCCTTTTGGGAGCTCATACCCCTCTCACTGTACTGATCGGGGGAAGGTGTTTCCCGCGGCTGTTTGGGGGTGTTTTGGGAAAACACTGAAGAATTTGAAATTTATACACGATTTTTTGTGGGGTGTCTCAGCTTGTCTCAGAGACTGCTTCTCTTAATGTTCTATTTTGATTTTTTGGGGTTTTGGGACTGAAGTCCAGTGTGCGACCAGTGCAGCTGCATATAAAATTCAAAAACCCAAGGGGGGACAAAGCCAGTTCCTGTTTTTAATTCTTTTAAAATAAAAAAACTTTTTTTAACAAATACAAATACCATTTTTCTTTTTTGGGGCTGCTCAATTCTTTTTGCGAAATTTACACCCGGGGGGGTTTTTAATTTAAAGCGTTGTTCCCCGCTGGGGGTTTACCCCAAAGGAAACCGCCCTTTTTTCACCCCCCAAAAATTACAATTTTCCTGTACATAATTCAAAAACAAAGGGTTTAAATTTTCAATTTTTTTTTTTTCATTTTTGGGTACGTAAAAACCCCAAATTGTAACACGCAAAAAAATTATATTTTTGTGGCTGCTCAATTCTTTTGCGCAATTTACTTTCCGGAGTTAATAAGCTTTTTGTTTTTCTGCTGGGGTGCCCAAAAATTTAAAACGTTTTTTTTTTTTTTTTTTTTTTTTTTTTTTTTTTTTTTTTTTTTTTTTTTTCACCGCCAAAAATTCCAATTTTCCTGTAGCAAAAACCCCAAAACAAGGGTTTTAATTTACAATTTTTTCTCTTGTGTAGCGTAGAAAAAAACGAAATTGTAACACCTTTAAAGCAAGTATTTTTGTGGCTTTTAAATTTCCCTTTTGCGCAATTTACATCCGGGGGTTTAATTAAGCGTTTTTTCGCTGCTGGGTGACTCCAAAAACCCTTTTTTAAACCGCCAAAAATTTAAAATTTTCCTGAAAGCATAATTCACAAGCGAAGGTTAATTACAATTTTTTTTTTTGTTTGAAGCATAGAAAACACGCAATTGTAACATGCTACAAAGCAAGTTGTTTGTGGCTGCTCAATTTTTTTGGGCGCAATTTACATCCGGGGGTTTAAATTTTAAGCGTTGTTTTTCTACGTGGGGGAAAAAAAAAAACCGTCTTTTTCCCCGCCAAAAATTAAAATTTTTTCCTGTACCAAAAATTCACAAGAAAAAGGTTTTTAAAATTAAATTTTTTTTTCCCCTTTTTGTTGTTACCGTAGAAAACACACAATTGTAACACGCTAAAAACCCTAGTATTTGGGGTTGCTAAATTTTTTTTTGCCAATTTAAAACCAGGGTTAATTAAGCGTTGTTCTCGGTTTGTACTCAGTAAACAAATTTTGTTTTTAAACCGCCACAGAAAAAATTTTCTGAAAGCATATTTCATATCCGAAGGTTAAAAAACCCTGTTTGTGCTTTTAAAATTCAGTAAAAACACAAAAGTTTTTAAAACAGCATATACAAGTCAATTTTTCCTGCCCATTTTGTTGCAATTTATATCCAAGGCCCCCCAAAAGCTTGTTACTGTTTTTCTTTTGGGGAGTAAAAATACGGGGTGTGTTTTTTATCATATACAGATATCTTAAACAAACAGTGTTCCTGTAAAATTTTAAAACCAAAAAAATATGTCAGACGGGAGGGGTTTGGCCGGCTTTTCACCTGCGTTTTGGCAGAGGCCCACAAACATTCCGGGCCCCCAGGTGGGCAGCAAAAAAAAAAAAAAGCAGGGGACTTCCAGAAAGGGGGCCTCAGGACCCAAACAACGGGCCCCGCTGCCCATCTAGGGGCCGTGGCTGCCCTAGCAACCCAAGGGTTCTTGATTTTGGGACAAAGGCCCTCCACCCCCTCCCAGATGAAAATTTTGACAACCCCAAAAAAAAGAAGATTCGGGGGAAAGCCCAGCCCACAACCCTTAGTTGGCAAAACCCTGAGGGGGGGTCAGCGGCCCTCCCCTTTGCCCTCAACCCCTCCCTTTTCCCACCCGGGTTCCCCAAAACCGGGTTTTCAAACTATGGGGTCGGGCCCTAAACGCCACTATATAGCGAGGATGAACAATTTGGGGGAGGGCTTTTCCAAAGCTACTTGGAAAGCGAAAAAAGGGGGGCCAATATCCCCTGCTTCTTGTCAGTAGGGGCGGCAAAGTTTTAGATGTTGAGAGTGGCATTAAAAAAGGTCATGTTGTGAGGGGGTCAGCCTTTTAAATTTTCCCCAAACCGTTTTTTTGGGGGACAGCAGGGGACGAGGAAACACAAATAGATGATGATTTCCCGACCCCCCACTTGGAGCCGGGTGAGGCAAGGGCTTCATCATCGTAAAAGGAGAAGGGGCCCGTCACCTTGCGGTCATGCAGGGGCGCACCCAAACAAGGGGGTTTCGGGGTGGCCGGAGTCAGCGGGTTTAGCAGCAGTGTGAGGTGGGGAGAAAAACCCGGCCCCGGGGTTAAAAAACCCGCTTCAGGGGTCCCAAGAAAGAAAGGGGCACGGGGGGAAAAAGCGAGGCAGCGGCGGAAATGGGCCACTCAGTGCGGAGCTTTGGTCGATAAAATTCCGATACCCCGGGGCCTGGGCAGTTTTCTTTGCTAAAAACACCGGAGGACCAAATTTGGGAAATTGTAAACCCAGGGGCAAAAGTGAAGCGGGGCCAAAGGGAGCTAACGTTGGCACCCAAGGGCCCGGGCCTAAAACAAAATTCAGGGGCCCACCAAACCCGGTGGCCCGGGGAGAAACGGGGCCCCTAAAGATGTGGTGGTCCATCCTCCCCGCCCCCAAAGCAACACCCAGCACCCAGCCCCCAGTGGAAACGCTTTGCCATTGCAGCCATTCAAGGCTCCCCCCACCTCGGGCAAAGGGGGGTGTTTCTCTTTTGACATCAACCCCCGGGTTCCAAATCCCCTTTCTCCTTGCTACTCCATGGCGCCACAGTCGTTCACGAGGCAAAATTGCAAAAAAGACAACAGAAAGGGCGCCAACCACCCAAATGCAAAACTAAACCGTTAACTCCTGCCCCAATTTGTTTGGCTGCGTCCCCTCCCTTTTTTTCCAAATGGGGACTCTGCACCTTTTCAGAGAACAAATTTGGCTTTTCCGAGCCGAAATTAGAGCCCCCAAAGCCGTAATTTATTTTCCAAAAAGGCAGTCCCAAACATTTCCCAAAAATATGTAGAACAAAAAGGGTTTGGGCCATTCCTTGCTTATCGGTTTTTTTCCAAAGGGGTGCCCCGGCAGCGGGGAAACCCGTCGGGGAGCTGTAACTACGGTCAGGGCCAGTAAAATTTTCCTTTTAAAACGGCCCACGGGGTGAATGTCCCTTCCCGGGGCCCAGGAAACACCAATAACTTGGACACGAAAACCCCGGGTTTTTCCTTTCCCTCCACGTTGTCAAAAACCTTCGGCTCCGGGCCCCAAAATTGTCCGCCTCCTCCCCCCCCAAACCACCCCACCAACCACTCCACCTCCCCAAGTACGCCCCAAACCCAAACCAAAATGTGAAGGGCCAGGGGTTCACCGCAGTTCAAAACCTGGCTTCCTTTGGCGAACGAATTCACAAAAAGGGAGGAACTGCTCCGCTAAAAGCAGCAAGAAACGATGTGGGGGCCTTTTTTTCCCACCCCCAACTGAAAATTTCAAAACCATGGTGAGGGAAAAAGGGGAGAACAGGGTTTCCCCGGGGCTGCACCGAGGAGGGAGGGGCCCCAAACCCCCTGAAAGGCGCATGTGTTCAATCTGGTTGTAAAAAGGGTTCCTGAAGTCTTCCCCCCGATCTTCAAAGTTTTCCTGAAAGTGGCCGGGGGAAACTGTGCATGCACTTCATCCATTCCTACAAAGCCAGGAAACCCAAACCCCCCTTGAATTTGCAGCGGCAGAACGGCCTCCCCCAACAAACCTAATAACAATGTTTCCCAACCCATTGGAAATTCCCGCCGCACATTTGGACCGACTGCAAAGAACAGAGAAAAGGGCCCTTAAAAAGATTTTTTTTAAAGATCCAGGGGGAAAAGGGGAACTCCCCTGTATAACTTTGATGTCAGTAAGTTTGGGGCTCCCTTTCCCTGACAAACCCGCCTTTGTTTAGGCCAAACCCAGGGGGCCAAAATTAAATTTGGGCAGTCCCAGGACTAAAGGAAAAATAACATCATTCCCTGTTTTAAGCCGGAAAGATGCGGGAAAAAACTGTCTTGGGGAGGGGACTGGAGACGTGGCGACCAAAAATCTCGCGGCCCCATAAGTCCGTGGGACGAAATGGAGAAGGAGGGGCATTGGAGCATAAGGGGGAAAGTTTGGTGAAAAGAGTGGATTTTCTAACCCAGGTGACGGGGAGGAGGGGCAGGAGAAGGGGGAAAGAATGGGATGAGGAAGAAAGGCAGATGACCCGCAAGCACCCCTGGCAAATATACAGTGGGGAAGGAGGGAGGGGGCCCCTCGGGGTCCCCTTGTGCAAATGGCCCCCAGCAAACTTATTTGCCCCGGCCAAATGACCCGCCGAATATTTAGCATCCGGCAGAAAGGGGTACTTCTGCTCTCCCACCCTATTGGAAACCCCCCGCCCGGTCCCCCAAAAAGGGAGCCTTTTTCCCCCCGCTATTTAGAGGGGTGGACAAAAAAACCCAAAAACTATAGGAAATCCTCCTAGTTCCCCCTTTTGGGCCCCTGCCTTTTGTGCGGAAAACGCCCTTTCCCCTGACAGGGCCCCGACGGGGGTTCATTTAGCGCTCAAGAAATACAGCCGCCGGGGGCGGGGGAAAGGGGGGGGGGTCCCGAGCATTACCAAATCCCTCAGCAAAACCTAAATCTGGAGTCACTGATGAGCAGCCCCCCTTTTCCGCCTGTGAGGAGGGCAGCCCCCAGCAGCAGCCCGCAGCAAAGACCTTGGAACAACCCAAAACCAACAGTGGGGCCACTTGGACAGCACCTGCCACCCCAGTTTAAAAATCCCTGACTACTTTGGGGAGGCCAAAATGGTTTGGGGTTTTGGGCCCCAACTTGCCGAGTTTTTCAGTGGAGAAGCTGTCCTTTGGGCCCGGGCCCGTAAATGTGGCAAACCCGAGCGGGGGTTTTATTTTCGGCGGGGGGCCATTTGTTAAACCCCCAAGGGGAACCCGCCCTTTTCCACGGGGAAAATTGGGAAAGACTAACCTTTGTCAAATGAATTTAGGGGTTTTCATCACCAAAATTTTTCCCCACACCAATCCTTAGGGGGTCAACCTACATCAACCATGACGCCTCAAACCCCAAACTGTGAGAAAATTTAGTCTGGGGGTTTAAACTTACCCGCCTCCAGGCCACTAATCTTTAATGCCGCCACCCGCCTGATGCCACCCAACTGCTGAAAAGTTTTTCCCCCCATCGCCACCAAACCCTTTTTTTACCAGGGCTGGTATTTTCCACCCACCCTCCACACTCCCGTCATTGTGCCACTGTCCGGGCCCATGCTGCTCCCCCCCGTCACCCCTCCAATCTCTGTCCCTTGTTTGGGCTCTTTTTTTGGGCCCACTCCCTTTTTTTTGCCACCTCCAGAATTTCCCTTTTTGCCACTGTTCCCCCCCCCCCCCCCCGGGCCTCATTCAGCTCTGGGCTGCTGCCGTGACCTACCCAAATGGGGTCATTGGCCACTGTCGGGCCCCCATGCTCGCTGTTTGGGTGATTTCCTGACCAAAACACTTTTGTCCCCTTGTGCCCCCCAGTCCCGACCCATGCTGCTGCTGTGGCTCTTTTTTGTGACCTACCCCACTGTGTTTTTTGTTCCCCCTCTGTGGCCTATTCCTGTTTTTTTTTTCCCCCTCCAAAAAAGTCATTGTGCCACTGTTGACCTCATGGGGCCCGCGTGGCTTTCTGCTGTGACCTTACACACTGCATTGTTTCCCCGTTTTTTCCCCCAAAGCTGCCCGCTGTGGGGATGCCCCTGCCTACAACACTCTGTCAAATTTTGCCACTGTCTGACCCGAGGGTCGCGTTGGGTGCTGCCGGGGAACCCCACCCATTTTCATTGGGGCCCACCCCTGTGGGCCTAAATTTCCTTCCCCTTTTTTCCCCCCCCCCAAAATGTCATTGTGGCCCCCGTCTACCTCAGCTTTCTGGGTGTGGCTGCTTTCCCGGGCCTACACACTGTGTCCCGGGGCCCCTGTCTGACCTGATGTGCTGGCTTCTGCCGTGACCTACACACCCGCAATTTTGGGCCCCTGCCCGACCTAATGCGCTCTGTGGGGTGATGCCCTTTACCTACAAACTGTTTTTCCCTTGGTGCCACCCCGTGGGCCCACCCTGTTTTTCCACCTCTAGAAGTCCCTTGTGGGCCCCCTGTCCGGGCCTCAAAGCTGCTGCTTGCTGTTTGATTCCTTCAACTCCCCCACTGTGTCATTGTGGCCCCTCTTTGGGCCCACTTCCCGTTTTTTCCACCTTTCCCGAATGTCCCTTGTGCCACCCTCTGACCTCAAGCTGCCCGTGGCTGCCGCCGGCACCTCCACACCTTCCCCGTCAATGATGTTGCCACCTAACCCCCAAACTTTTTTTTTTTCCACTTCGCTGCCCTGACTTTATCAGGCAAAAATTTCCCCCTTCAGTTTTTTTTGGGCAGTTTTGCCCCCCTTAAGGGCCCCGGGGAATTTTTTGAGTAACGATTCTAAAAAAACGCGGCAGCATCTGCGTGTCAACTAAAACACAACAAATTTTATGAAGACCAAACCAAGCTCCCTCTGCAAAAATTTAAGCAATGGCACAAAAAGTTCCCACAGCACCCTTCAGGCTCTGTGGGAGCCTGGAAAAAAGGGCCCTTTTTTAAACCCCGATTCGGCCGAAGGAAAAAAGGGGCGAAAATAAAATTTTTTTTCGGGAAAAATTTGGGGAAGGACCAAACCGAATTTTTTTAAACATTCCGGCCCCCTCTCTACTGGATGTTGTAAAAAGTCAGAGGCACAACTCTCCACAAGCCTAACTGTGGTAGTCTCTGCAGCTGCCTCTCCTCCTTCTGTGCTTCCGCAAACGGGCTCCGGCGTATAGATTTTGGGAAATATATTTAATCTAAAAGCATTAAACAAAGGGATAAAAGGCGTTTAAACTATTTAATAAAACAAACAAAAGTTTAGTTAGGACATAACAGAAGATAAAAAGTATATGGACTACGCGTTTCTCTTGTTTTAATAAGTAGTCTTAGCACCTTATATACCTCATATTATAGCTGCTTTTTAGCACTAATATATTTCCCAAAATGTGTACATATGTACATACAGTATATTCATACATAAAAAACCTACATACAAAGGAACATACGTATGTGCATACATACATAGAAACATACACAGAAGCATACATATGTAGATGGAAAGATAAATAAATAGGAAAATACATACAGTATATACATATGTAGAAACAAACATACATAGGAACATACATGCATAGGCAACTACATATGTATGTACATACATGCATACATACATACAATGGGAAAAATAAGTATTTGATGCACTGGTGATTCTGGAGGTTTCCCCAGCTACAAAGAATGGAGAGGTCTGTAATTTTTATCGTAGGGACACTTCAACATATAAGGGACAGTGCCAAATGCGTTTGCATAGTCTAAAAACACTATGGGCCTCATGTATAAAAACTATCTAGGTCGAAGACTTTCTTTGATGCCCATAGCAACCAATCAGAACTCCCCTTTCATTTCATAAAGTGCTCTGATTTGTTGCTATGGGCAACAAAGAAGGTCTTAGACCTAGACAGTTTTCATACATGTCCCCCTATAACCACAGCCGCCCCGCTATCCAGACTTCTACTCACCTCCTCGTGAAAACAGATCAAGTTGGTTTGTCAACTTCTGTGCTTAGTAAGACCATGCTGGCAATCACTTGCTTAATTACTTAATTATATCAGTGGATGTATTACCAGTACTGACACGACCTACATCTGCACTGGACCTGCCAACATCAGCAGTGACACCACCTACATCTGCACTGGACCCGCCCACATCAGCACTGGCACGACCTACATCAGCTATTTTTGTATACACAAAGCTGAAGAACCTATTTAGCAGCTCTGCCGTCTCCTGATCCCCAGGGACCACTCCTTTATGTTTTTTTAAGGGGTCCTACATGCTCTGACTGGTTTTTTCGAAAATTATTTTAAAAAATTTTTCTTGGGGTTTGTTTTGCGCCTTGGCCCATTTTCCCCTTTTATTTAGTTTTTTTACTGATTTGATTGCCTTTTTACAGATTTTATTAAGCTTTTTGTAGCTTTTAAAGGCTAATACTGACCCCTCTGACTTTTTTTAAATGCCCTTTTTATTATTTGTTGCCCTTTTAACAGAAGGTAGAAGCCATGTTTGATTTAGTTTTAATCTCCTATACTTGCTTTCTATAGGAATACATTTTGCTATAAATTTTCCCAGAGTATATTTAAATCCCGCCTATTTGGCTTCTACATCACTATTTGATAATAACTACTGATGAGAGATTCGTCCAAAACTGATTCAGTAGGGCCAGATTTTGGGGAATCATCTCCCATGTTCAACTCCCCATTTGATTTTAAACTCTGATTCCCATTAAAGTCATGGGGGGAGGAAACAACAGGTTCATTTTCACACCCAAACAAAGTAAAGGGGAAGTGGAAAAAAACATCAACAAAAAACTGGATACTGATACATGTAGTCAAAACAATTTTGGGTAAAGGTGTAGTGCTAGTGTCATCTTTTTTAGCACCAACCTATGCATACCACGGACGTCATCTAGGATCCTTGCACCTGTTCTCTTTTTTGAAGGGGGGTAAAAATCATCATAGCATAGTGCATTTCTGTATTATGCATTGATATAAAAATTTTTTTTATTCCCTGATGAGCCCACTTACCTGGGGTGAAACCCTTGGTTTTTTTTTCTTGTTATATGTCATATTTGTTTGGTAATTGTCCCTTTTTATTTTATCTTTGTTTTTTTGGTTTTGGGACTGTTGTATATCATATACACTATTTTGCTTTATTGTCTTGAGGTGTTTTTGTATTATTTTTTCATGTCTCCCATGTGGTGCTGCAATTGTTAAGTAGGGTGTTCCTGTGCGGGGTCGCCCCTGTCGGGGCGGGTGCTCCGCGGTCTGTTAGTCTTATTTCTATTTTTGCTTTACCCTCTTGGGTTATTACTATTTTATAGGATATTATTAAAAGTTATATTTTAGGTATTATACCCATAGGCAATTATTTTGCTTGGTAGTTTTCTTTACAAGAGTCACATAAAAAAATTCACAGGCTAAAATATTCCATTCCGTTCAATGGCTAACAGCAGGTACAGTGGTAGCAGCTTCTACGGGACCCCGTTAGCACAAAACAAGACAACGGTATTGGAAATGGCACATAGTAACTGGCAGGAGACCCCTATCACTTTTTGCACCAGGGACCTCGAACTTGTCATATATGTGGTGGCAGCAAGAACATCCCAACGGGGAACACAGAGGTTCAGCTGGCACGGCTGTACTTAGAGTGGCTGCGGTGAGAACCAGGGCTGCCTTCAGTCATCTATTAATCGTTTCATGCCCACATGCAGCTAAATCAAATGGAGCGCTCACCCATTACTACTTCCTATTTTTAACATATCACCGGTCCCCTTTTTGACTCGGGCCCCTGACAGGAATACTGCCCTATTTTCACCCCTGGCATCCATTTTAAAGTAGCCTGACCCCAAAACCAGCAAAAATACCCTTATGGACCCTCAGAATAAAAATTAAAAAAAATAAATTGACTATTTAAAAAAAAAAAAAATTCCAATGCTGCTTCTGCTGCTGCTACGGCTACTTGTCATTCTACTGCTGGCACATTGCTGACGTTGTTCCATCGTGACATTAGAAGGTGAAGAAGACGCAACATATGTCTCCAGTTGGTCAACGAGGCCTGTGTCAAATTCCTGCATTCTACTGTCAAATGAAGTGGGTTGAAAGAAATTGCTGATTTTCGATTTGTAACGTGGGTCAAGGAGGGCTGGACACCCAGTAACTGCTGTTTATTTTGATGGCCTTGAAGCATGTGAAATAAGCTTTTTTTCAATAAGACCTTTACTATTGGTTTCTTTTACAGCGGTATGACCCCAAATCCAGCACAGATGCCATTATGTACCCTCAGAATAAGTGTCGGAAGAAACAAGTGTTTGAATCAATATTTTAGTGAACTGGACATTGACTATCCCTGTCCTTTACCGGAGCCTGACCCCAAAAGCCGCAAAGATGCCCTTATGGACCTTTCGGACACTTGTAAACATTGTGCAGAAGAAATGCCTGTTATATTTTACAATAGGACCTGGATTATAGCTGTTTGTTTACAGCACACGGTCGCCAAAATTTTGACAGATGACCTCTCAGCCATTGTTAAAATTTGTGACGAAGAAATTCCAGTTAGAAACCACATTTTTTAAACAAAGGACCTGGATTATAGCTGATTTTGACAGCCACATGACCCCAAAAATTTTAAAAATGACCGCTCAGCCACTGTTAAAAATTGTGAAGAAGAAATGCCAGTTAGAAGTTGATTTAAATATTTTAAGAGAAATTCCCAGCCATCTTCTAAATCTTCCCTTTCAGGCCTTAGAGTTCAAGATCTGTAAAAGGAGGCCATCGGCAAGATCACTAATGTGTGGAAAACAGTGGAGTCGTGCGGCTAGTATGAAGTTTAACACCTTAGTCAGCGGGTGCACGCTCCTGGTTAAAGTCTTCTCCATTGTACCCGACATCCTGCATATTGATATGTATCGATAATTTTAGAATGATTAAGATGTCAGTAAAAGTGAAATTCTTATATCTGATTGCTATGCAGAACCGGCTGAGGAGTCTTATGAATCAAAACAAAGCAATGGCGTGCTGACAGAACTGTTCTCGGGCAGTAACACATGTGAAACCATAGAGACACATGGATTAAATAGAAAGGATGAGGACATGATTGACAGCCTGCTGGAAAGCTACCAGAATATCTAATTTGGTAATCCAAACAGTAAGGCTATTTTTCATGAGCCTTTCCACCCATATGAGGTCCAGTTTCATAGTCTGATGAGTGTTTTCAAATTCAGGTCAGTGTGGATTGAAAAATAAAGCATAAACTTGGTAGTTGTTAATGACACTCCAGAAGCGACTCACCAGAGAATGTTTGTTGCTGCATCACTATCAGTAAATGCCACTGGGTCTATGCTCATGTTAAGAGATACATTGCTGCTTCCATCCATCCCTGGTCTGCCAGCACTCGTCAGTATGCTCTTTGCTCCTGTTATAGAGCTCAGAGTTGATGACTAGTGATGAGTGATTGTGTCAACTTTCGTTATCAGATCGATAGTCGATATCATCAATTATCATGCCGATAGTCGATAGCAGATTATCGCCGATGACCATTCAAGTCTATGGGAGAGGAACAACAGCTTCATTCTTACACCCAAACAGGGGTGGGGAAGCGGAAATTTAAAACATCCCAAATAAACTGAAAATTAGACAACAAGAGTCACAAAAAAAACTGACAGTCTTTTCACTCCCCCTGTTTTGTACCACAGCATGATCCTTAAACCGCATGACCCAAAAATTAAAAGTCCCCGAAGGCAGTATTTTTCAAAAATCATTTTATTGAACTGGACATTGACTATCCCTGCCCGGAACACAAAAGCCCCTTTAAAACCCCGTCTGACCCCAGTTAAAAAGTGCGGAAAAAGGATCTTTAAACCCCATTTGTTGAACTGACATTGTTTTGCCTGCCTGTACCGCACATGCCCCCCAAAACCCCATGATCCCAAAAAAAGTGCTGAAAAAAGAGTCTTGAACCCCCCTTTTTATTTGAACTGGACTTGACTACCCTTTCCTGGAACCACTGACCCAAAAATTCCAGACCCACAATCAAAAAGTCCAAAAAAGGAGTTTTGAACCACTTTTTAGTTAACGGGACATTGACTATCCCTGCCGGCCGCAGCTGACCCCCAAACCTGCAGACCCACAGATTAAAAAAGTGCCAGAAGAAAGTAGTTAAGAGGGCAATTTTCTCAAAAATTCGTTTGGGTCACTTCCCGAATTTTCCGAAAAAAAATAAATTTGGTCCGAATTACTTCGGCCCGAATCGCGTTAAAAACAGCTTTTTTCCAGGCTGCACAAGCCCAGGTGCGAGAACGTTGTCCATGCTTAAATATGGGGGAGCTTGGTTTTGGGGTCTTCATACAATTTTTTTTTAGTATGACACGCAATGACTGCCGCCGCTTTTAAATCGCTTCACTAAAAATTTTCCCTGGGCACTAAAGAGGAAAAAACGCCCAAAAAAAACTAAAAGGGGGAATTACCTGATAAAGTCATGCCAGAAAAGCGGAAAAAAACAAGCTAAGAAACCAGGGGGGCAACTTTAGTGACAGAGTGTAAAAAAATACGGGGCAGCCACTGCACATGGGGTCAGGCAGGGGGCACAATGACATTCGGAGGTGCAAAACACGAAAAACCACAAGTGGCACAGTGACTGAGAGCGGGCACGGGGGCAGCAGATGAGGTCGGGCATGCACAAGACATTCGGGGGGCGGCAAAACAGTATTAGGCCACAAGTGGACAATCACACAGTGTCGGTCACGGCGGCGCAGGGGAGATCAGGGCATCACAATGACATTCTGGGGGCGCAAAACATTTGGGCCACAGAGGGCACAATCACACAGTGGGGAGTCAGGGCCGGCAGCAGTATGATCAGGCAGGGGCACAAACATTCTGGGGGCGGCAAAACGTATAGGCCACAGATGCCAATCCACAGGGGGAGGCACCACAGCAGCAAAAGAATCAGGCAGTGGCACAATGACTTTTTGAGGGCAAAACAGGGGGGAACCACAGAGGGCAAAAAGACTGAGAGCGGGGTCACGGGGGCAGCAGCATAGGTCGGGCAGGGGCACAATGACACAGTGGGGAGGACTGCACACCACAGCACAAAAGGGTCAGACGGGGCAAATGACACATGTGGATGTCAGGGCAACAGCAACAGCGCAGCACAGAGGTCAAGAGTTGACAATGACAGAGTGTTGAGGGGGGTGCAAACCCACCCCGGGTAAAGAGGGGTGGGCAGATGGAGAAACTGGCAGCAGATGTGGGGCATCAGGGGGTGCGGCATCAGAATAGGGGCTGGGGCCCGGGAGTTTAACCCAGCTGACCAAAGGGCTTTGGGGTTTTGGGAAAATCCTGTCGACCACGCTGTTTCATCTTGAAAAGGGTCATCGTTCCACATTTTCCCGGGACAAGGGGTTTCTCCTTTGGGGTAACGAGGCCCCCCGCCAAAACATCCGCTCTAAGCCACCACGGCCGGCAACATTTCTCCACTGCAAACTCGCAAGTTGGGCCCACACATCCAGTTTGGCTCCCAGTATCCCGATTTTCAAACTAGTGGAAGTGCTGTCCAAGTAGGGCCCAACCTTTGTTCGGGGACGCTCCAGGCCTGCTGCTGCTGCTGCTGGCGACTGCCCCCCCCACTAGGCGGTAAAGGGAACTGCTCATCAACTCCAGACTTAGGTTACACTGAGTACTGAAAACGCCCACCCCCCCACCCCCCCCCAGCACCGCGGCAGTAGTACTGAGCGCTGAGGAACCCCTGGTCAGACCTTTTGGGAGGGGATGCCGCACATAGGCACGGCCAACTGATTACAGAGATTTCCCATATATTTGATTTTTGTCTTCCCTCTCAATAGCGGGGAAAAAGGGCCCCTTTTGGCCCGGGTACAAGGGTCCAATAGGGGGGAGCCCCAGAAGTCACCCCTCTCCGGTTGCTGCATTCGCGTCACTAGCCGGCAAATAAGCATGCCGGGCCTCTGCACAAGTGACTCGAGGGGCTTCCCTGCCTCCATTTCCTTTTTATACTGCCCGTGTTTGGGGTCATCTGCCCATTTTCCCCCCTCCATCCACCTCCTCCACGTCCTACTCCTCCCTCTTGCCCACCGGGGTAGAAAACCCTCATTTCACCCAGACAATGCTTCGTTTCCCAAAGTCCTCCCCCCTCCTCCCCCTTTCAGTCCCCACCACTCAGGGCCACGAAGTTTTCGCCACGTCTCCAGCCCCTCCCCAGACAGATTTTTCAGCACTGTTCCAAAAATAAGCAGGGGAATACTTATCACCCCGTATTCCTGCGACTGAAAAAATAACTCGCCCCCCGAATGGCCTCAAAAAAAGGGCGGGTGTCACGCATGAGCTCCACGGGCTGCATCAAAGTTACACAGGGGTACTTCTGTCCCCCTGGATCTAAAAAAAAATCGTTTTTTGGTTTTCTCTTTCATACAGGGGCCCAACTGTGCAGCTGGAATTCCAGGGGGTGAAACATCGCAAAATCAGAGTGTGCTGGGGGGGCCGTTCTGGTTGCAACCCTCGGGAGGGTGTTTCCTGGCTTTGTACAAGGATAAATCAGCACATTTTTTCCCTGGCCATTTTCAGAATGTTCTGAAAAACATGGAAGTTTCGGGAAACCTTTTTCACAACCAATTTAATACGTGCGCCACAGGGCGCAGGGCCATCCCCCCGTGCAGCGCGGACCCATTTTCCCCATTGTCCTCCCCCAAGGTTCCGATTTGCAGTTGGCGCGGAGAAAGCCACACATCGATTTTTTGCTGCATGACGCGAGCATTCCTCCCCCGGTGACTTCGTTCGCCGAGGCAAGCCAGGGGTAGAACTACGTGACACCGCTGTGCCCTACACATGGTTTATGAGAGCAGACTTTTGGAGGGTGAGATGGGGTGATGGGGGGAGGAGGGGGGACATTGCGCAGGGGCACAAATTACAACGTGGGGGAAAAGGGCGTCTCCTTCCCCAAATTGTTTGTGTGCCTGGGAGGAAGCACATTTCCCCCGTGGGCCGTAAAGGACATGTACTGGGGCCCCGACCGTAGTTACAGCTCCAGACTTCCCCCCGCCGTGCCCTTTGGGAAAAAACCGATAACTCAAGACGACCCACCTCTGTTCTACATATTTATGAAGTGCTGGGACTGCCTTTTTGGAAAAAAAATTACGGGTTGGGAAACCCCCATCTCGGGTCTGCACAAGCCATTTTTCTCTAAAGGGGCTGACCACCATTTCGAAAGGGAGGGACTGCAAAACCAACAACTTGGACAGGGGCACGGGCAGCGCTTTTACCGAGCATGGTTGGACCATACGTTTTCTCTTTTCAATCGCCTCGCGAAAGACTGCTGGGGCCATGAGTAGCGAGGGGCAGAGCACGGACCGCAGATGATGTCAAAGAAAACGCTCCCCTTTTGCAGAGGGGGTGGGGCCTTGACTGGCTGCAATGGGGATGCGAGCCCCCGTGGGACGCTGCTGTGTTGCTGCGGTGGCAGGGTTGGGCCACAAAAACGAGCCCCATTTCTCCCAGCCACCGGGTGGTGACGCTGCATGTGTTGACCAGGCCTGGTGCCAACGTTTGCTTCCCTGGCCACGCTTCACTTTCGCCCCAAATTTTACATAACCCATATTCGGGGTCCTCCGGTGTCTTAGCAAAGAACTGCCACACCCCCGAGTATCGGATTTTTCCGCCAACGCTCCACAAGATGACACTGACAACCGCTGCCTCGCTGACCCCTTTCCGCTACTTTCTTGGACCTCGAAGCAGTTTTTTACAACGTGCCGCGCTCCCGACCCCACACTGCTGCTATCCTCTACCCCCGGGGACACGACCCACTTGCTGCTGCGCGCTGCCTACCGCAAGCTGACCCCTCCCCCTACGAGATAACCCTTGCCTCACCCGCTCCCAATTTCGGTCCTACATCATCATCATTTTTTCATCCCTCACTGCTGTCCCCCCACACGGGGCTTTGGGATCCATTTACCCCCACAACAGACCCCATGCCACTCTCCACATCTTTCTTTTCCCCTACTGCAAGAACGGGGGTATTTTGGCCCCATTCTTCGCTGCCAATAGCTGCTGACTGCACTCCTCAAATTTTTCATCCTCACTATATAGTGGCGCTGAGCCCCGACCAATATAGACTCTGGGGAGGAACCGGATGGGACAGAGGCCTGGGACAGGGGAGGGCCGTACCCCTCCCGGGGCCATGCCAACTAAGGGTTTTGTCTGAGGGTTCCCCCCCGCCTTTGGGGGGGTTGTCGATTCACTGGGAGGAAGAGGGTAACAGTCAACCAATCAAGAACCCTTTTGGGTTTCTGAACAACACACGGCCGCTAGATCAGCGGCAGTTGTGGCTCACCGACTACCCCTGCTGCGACGTCCCCGCTGGCTCACCGGCCTGTTCCAGGAAAAGTTTGTCCCCGCCCTCGCAGGTGCAGAGCCTCCACCTCTCTGTCACATACTGTTTGTTCTAAAAAAGTACAACACTATTTTAGATGAAAACTTTAAATGAAAAATACACCCCCGTTTTTTGACTCCAAATAACCCATAACAACTTGGGGAACCCTTTGGGTATAATTCGCGCTCCACAAATGGCCAAAAAATTTACTTGATGCCTTTAAAAACGTGTTTTTACTAAAAGTAAAAGCAAAACAGGGGTTACTTTAAACCTTCGGACATAATTTGGCTCAGGAAAAAATTAGATATTTTGGGGTTAAAAAGACGGTTTTTTTTTGTCACACACCACAAAAAAACCTTTTAAATTAACCCCGATGTAAATTGCGCAAAAAATTCCGACAAACAGACTTGGGACGGTTCAATTGCGTGTTTTTACGCCACACAAAGAGATACAGTTGTAATTAACCTTTGCTTGTAATAGGGACAGGAAAAAGTATAATTTTGGCTTTTAAAAGACTTTCTTTGGGTCGCACACCAGCAAAACAACGCTTAATTCCCCCGGAGTAAAAATTTCCCAAAGAAATTTAGCCGCACAAAATATAGCTTTGTACGGTTACAATTGCTTTTTTCTACGCCACCCCCAAAAGATACGTTGTAATAACCTTTTGGGTTTGAATTAGGCCCACAGGAAAAATTTTTAAAAAATTTGGGGGTTGAAAAAAACGGTTTATTTTTGTCACACACTAGCAAAACAAAGCTTAATTAACCCCTGATGTAAATTGCGCCCAAAAAATTTACCACAAAATAGTAGCTTGTAGCGTGTTTTCAATTGTGTTTTTCTACGCCACACAACAAGAGAACAGTTGAATAAAATTTGCTTTGAAATTTGGGTACAGGAAAAAAAAAAAATTTTGGCATTTAAAAAGACGGGTTTCTTGGGGGCACACACCAGCAAAACAAACCCTTTAATTTAACCCCCGGATGAAAAAGGGGCAATAGAATTAGCGCCAAAAATGAATGGTATTTTATTTTAAAAATGCTGTTTCTTTAAATGAAACAACATGACGGCTTAGATCCCCCTTGGGAAATTTAATGAAAAATTCAGCTGCAGGGACGCACACTGGATTTTAGATCCAAAACCCCAAAAAAAAAGAAAAAAACATTAAAACATTTTCTGAGACAAACGAACACCCCCAGAAAACGCTATAAAAAATCAAATTTTTCAGTAAGAGCTACCAGCCGCGCGCACCTTTCCCCGAGAGCACAGTGAAGGGTGTGACTCCCCCGTCGCGCCCGGACTTAATATGCGGGACGCACAGAATCCCCCGTTTTCTATTTGGGTTCATCTCGCAATGTCATGCAGGCTATGCCCTTCTTCCTCCCAGAGGCTTTCCCCCATGTAGCGCCTGTGCTCGCAGCCATTTTTAAATGAAAAGCACACTTCTTCACCCGAAGTACCCCAAAGTTCGACTTGTTCGAACCGAAGTTTCCTAAAATTTTCTAACGAATTCCACTTTGTTAAATCAATTTGAAAATCTCAAAAAGTGTATTTAAAGCAGTATTTTAGTGAAAGGACATTGACTATCCATTTCCTGAAAAGCAGCATGACCAAAAAAAACCAGCAAGGTGCCCTTTGGCCTCATCATAAAATTTGCAATAAGAAATAAACTATATTAAAAAAACTAGTTTTTAAATACTGCTGGGCTAGAGGTACTTCCCCAATTTTTCTGGTGACTTGTTCCACCGTGCATTAAAATGTGAAGCAAACGAAAACAGATGCCCCAGTAGGTAAACGAGGCCTGTCTGAGGATTATTTATTATAAAATGTTAAAACAATATGGTAAACTGAGCTCTCTGCGCCAAACAGACGCAAGGACTGAATAAAGTTTTTAAAAATTTTATAGGGTTAATATGGCGCCTTCACACCACTGAAAGGGGAAAATTTATTATCAAATTGTAAAAAACTTTTTGGTAAAAATGAGTCTTTGCAGCAAACAAACACACGGACTTCATTAAAACTATTTAAAAGTTATAGGGATTGCAATTGTGATTGCAATAGAACTGAAAAAAAAGGAACAATTTCAATTATCAGAGGTTTGTGGCCAAAAAAGTGGTAAAAACAAGTTTTTTAAAATTTTGAAGTACAAAACCACTGAGTGCAAAATTCTTCCTCCAAATGCCTTTTCCCCCTGCTGCTCCCACCCCCCCCCCCCCGCGCTGATACCCCAGTGTATCCTTAAAACTTTCTCTAAAAAATAAGAAATAAAATTTTTAATCTAACTCTTTTCTAAGCTGTAGGTAGGTGGATGGTTTTGTTGTATTAAAAAGAGACACTCTCTCAGAGCTGTTAGAACAGCTATTGGTTTAAACGCAGACAGACACCCCTGCTGTAAAGTGTGATAAACAGAGAATAAAGTTAAAAAGGAATTGCAGTTGCATAGATAAACTTTAATGATTTTTGTCCAATGGACCCATAACCGAAAAGTGGTGAGTTGTACATCTTCCTCCCCCTCCCTTTTCCCTTGGGCTGATTGGTGGCCCCCCAAAATGACGGGAAAAACGCTAAAAATGGCCGATATAATAGATTAGCTGTAGATTGTCCCTAAACTTTCACGTGATGGGAAAATTTTTCCGATAAGCCAAAAAACGGTCCCGATTTCAATTTTTTTTGTTAATATCGCTCATCTCTATTGATGACAAAAGAAGAGAATATACAGGCGTCCTTTGTGGACAAGGATGGCAATGCAGTAACTAGAGATGTGCGAATTTCTCAAAAATTCGATTCGGTCACTTCGCCGAATTTTCCGACAAAAATAAATTCGGTCCGAATTTTTTCGGCACGATCGCTTTAAAAAAAGCGCTATTTCCAGGCTGCACGAGCCTGCAGGGTGCTGTAGAACGTGTGCCATGCTTAAATATGGGAGGAGCTTTTTTTTTGGTTTTCTTCAAAATGTTATGTTTTAGTATGACCGGATGACTGCCACCGCTCTTAAAATGCTTCACATAAAATTCCCTGGGCATTAAGAGGGAAAAAACAGACCAAAAACCAAGGGGGAATGTAGTGTAAAGCATGCCAGCGAAAGTGGAAAAAAACAAGCTGAGGTTTAGGGGGGCAAATTAGTGCAGAGTGTGGAGGTGAGGCGGCAGCCACAGCGATGGGTCAGGCAGGGGCACAATGAAATTTTTGGGTGGAAAAACCGAGGAAGCCCAGAGGGCACAATATGAGAGCGGAGGTCACGGCGGCCCCAGTTTGAGGTCAGGCGTGGCCAATGACTTTTGGGAGCGGCAAAACAGTATTAGGCCACAGATGGCACATTGATAGGTGGGAGGTCAGGGACAGCAGCGATGAGATAGGCAGTGGATAATGACATTTGGAGGCGGCAAAACAGTATTGGCCCAGGTGGCCATTCACACGTGTGGAGGTAGGCGGCAGCAGTATGAGATAGGTAGTGGCCAATGAAAAATTTTCGGGAGGGGAAACAGATTGGCCACAGAGTGGAAAATGAACAGGTGGAGGCCCCAAAAGCAGCAGCATGAGATCAGGAGGGCCAATAATTCTGGAGGCGGGCAAAACAGTTTGGGCACGAGTGGCACAATCACACGTGTGGAGGTAAAACAGCGCGCATGAGATCAGGCAGTGGACAATGTCATTCTGGGGTGGAAAACCCCGAGGAACCCACAGAGTGGACAAGACTGAGAGCGGAGGTCACGGGGGGGTTGGGGCGTATGGGTCAGGCAGTGGACAATGCTTTTGGGAGGCGGTTTAAAACAGTATTGGGGCCACGAGTGGCACAAGATACAGTGTGGAGGCACGACGCAGCAGCATGAGATCAGGCAGTGGCCAATAAATTTGGAGGCGGCAAAAACGTTTTGGGCCCACAGAGGGGCAAATCACACAGTTTGGAGGTCAAAAAGCGCAGTATGAGATCAGGCAGTGGCCAATGACATTTTGGAGGGGGGCAAAACGATTGGGCCCACAGGGGGCACAATCCACAGGTGGAGGTCACACGCAGCAGCATGGTAGGCAGTGGCACAATGCATTCTGGGGTGGAAAAAACAGGGGGAAGCCACGAGGGGCACAAGATGAGAGCGGGGTCATGGCGGCCAGCGCATGGGTCGGCAGGGGCCCAAAATTACACAGTGTGGAGGCATGGCAGCACCCACAGCAGCAGCATGAGGTCAGGTGGCCAATGACAGAGGTTTGGGGGTGGGTGGAAAATACCAGTCCCTGGAAAAGATGGTGGTGGGATGGAGAATTTTGCAGAAGTGTGTGGTTTTGGGGGGTGGCGGATCAAAATAGTGGCTGAGGCGGGTAGTTTGAACCCAGACTGACGCCTAAGGTTTGGGTGGGGTGGAAATCCTGGCGTCCATGCCGTTCATCTTGAAAAGGTCAGTCGTTCCCCTTTTTCCCCGGGAAAAGGGGTTCTCCTTTGGGGGGTAACGTGGCCCCGCCCCCTTGAAAAACCCGCTTGATCCACAATATGGCCGGGCAGGACAGCTTTCACTGAAAACTGGCAAGTTGCGGCCACCACCCATTTTGGCTGCCGGTCCGCGGATCTTCAAATGAGGTGGAGAGTGCTGTCCAAGGGGCCCACAACCTGTTGGTTCAGGGATGCTCCAGGTCTGTGCTGCTGTGCTGGCGATCCCCTCCTCATAGGGGGGTAAAGGAAGGCTCATCAGGACTCCGACTAGGTTTACTGTGGAGTGGTTGTCCTACCCCCCCTTCCCCCCCAGGCCGCAGCAGTGTAGTGGCGCGGGGAACCCCCCGGTCGCCCTGTCAGAGGGGGCGATCCCGACAAAAGGAGGGGCCCAAATTTGATTACGGAGGATTTCCTATAGTATTTGAGTTTGTCTTTCCTTCAATTACGGGGAAAAAAAGGCCCCCCCATTTTGGAGGGGTAGTGAGGGTCCAATGGGTGGAGGGCCAGAAGTACCCCTCTCCCGGGTGGACATTGGGCTGTACTACCCAGGCAGAAAAGCATGCTGGGGTCATCTGCACAAGTGACTCCGAGGGGTCCCTCCCTCCATTTCCACTGTATTTTGGGGGTTGCTTGGTGGTCATCTGCCTCGTTTTCCCTCATTCCATCCCCCCTCCGTGTTTTGCTCCCCCTCTCTTGTCCCCCGGGGTGAAACCCCACTCATTTCACCAGAAAATGTTCTGCCCTGTCCTCCCCCTCCTCCTTCATTTCAGTCCCCACCGGACTATGGGCCACGAGATGTAGTGGCCGTTCCAGCCCCCTGCCCAGCAGATTTTTCAGCATCTGTTCCAGGAATGAAGCAGTAAAATGACGTTATTATCCGTGCCCTGGGACAACAATAACGTCGCCCCCTCGATGCCTCAAAAAACGTCAGGGGTCACGAATGAGGCCACTGGTACATCAAAGTTACCAGGGGAGTTTTGTCTCCCGGGATCATAAAAAAATCTTTTTAAGGGCCCCTTTCTCTTTTCTACAGTCGGTCCAACATGTGAAGGCGGGAATTCCCGGGGGTGGAAATGCATATCAGGTGTGTTGGGGGAGGCCGTTCTGCCGCGCAACTCGAGGAGGGTGTTCTGGCTTTGTACGTAGGTAAAGTGCATGCCAGTTTCCTGGCATTTTCAGAATGTTTGAACGGTGGAAGACTTCAGGAACCTTTTCAAAACCAGATTGAAACGTGCCCCATGCGGGGGCATGGACCCCCCTCCTCGGTGCAGCGGGAAACCCCATGTTCCCCCCATTGTCCGTCCCAGGGTTTCCCGATTTGCAGTTGGCGCGGGAAAAGCACCATCGATTTCTTGCTGATGACGCGGAGCGTTCCTACCCTGGTCTTCGTTCCCCCGAGGCAAGCCGGGTTTGAACTGGTGACCCCGCTTTTTGCCCTCAATGGGTATGATGGAGCGTCTTGTGGAGGGTGAGATGGGGGGGGTGATGGTGGAGGAGGAGGAGGCGGCATTGGCGCGGTGCAGCGTTTGACAAGTGGAGGAGAAAGCGGCGGCTCCTGTCCAAGTTGTTTGGGGTGCCTGGGCGGAAGCACATTCACCCAGTGGGCCCCTAAAGGAATGTACTGGCCCCTGAGTATTTCAGCTCCGACATCCGCGTGCCGTGCACCTTTGACCAAACCGATAACTCAAGGACTACCTCACCTTCTGTTCTACATATTTATGAAGTGCTGGTTACTGCCTTTGAAAAGAAATTAACGGCTTGGAACTCTCCATCCTCGGTCTCAGCACAGCCATAGTTTCGCTGAACGGTGTCAGAGTCCCACCATTTGGAAAGGGAGGGACTGCAGTCCCAACAACTTTGTGACGGAGCACGGTCAGCTGCTGCACCTTAGGATGGTTGGATCGCATACTGTTGTCTCTTTGCAATCGCCATCTCGCTGAACGACAGCTGCGCCATGAGTAACGAGGAGCAGGAGCACTGACCGGGAGAATGATGTCAAAGGAAACAGCTCCCTCTGCAGAGGTGGTGAGCCCTTGACTGCTGCAATGCATAGTGACACTGGCCATGCTGCTGAGCTGCTGCTGCGGCGGCAGGATGGACCGCCACTCTCCAGCCACGTTTCTTCCCAGGCCACCGATGGTGACGCTGCATGTGTTTGACGCGGGCCGTGGTGGCCAAACTGTTAGCCCCTTGCCACGCTTCACTTCTGGCCCACAGATTCTCATAAACCCATAATCGTGCTCCTCCGGTGTCCTTAGCAAAACTGCCCACACCGCCGAGTACGGATTTTACGCCACGCTCCGCACCTGAGTGACTACTCTGCCGCCGGTGAGCCTTCGCTGAGGCCCCTGGCTGCTACTTTCTTGGACCCTGCGCAGCGGGTTTTTCTACCCCCGTGGCCGCTTGGCCCCGACCACAACACTGCTGCTACCTTGTGACATCACACGACCCACTTGCTGCTGCGCTGCTGCCTGACGTGCCCGCCAAGCTGCACCTCTACTCCTGACGATGATGAAGCCCTTGGCCTCACCCGGCTCCCAAAGTGCGGTCGGCAACATCAACTCTATTTGTGTTTCATCGTCACACGCTTCCTCATCACCGGGTCTTGGTAGCCGACTGACCTCTCACACATGTCCCTCGCCATCCACCTCCACATCTATACTTGCCGCCTACTGCAAGAAGCAGGCATATTGGCCCCCATTTCTTCGCTGCCAAGTAGCTTGGCTGACTGCCCTCCTCAAATGGTTCATCCTCGCTATATATTGGCGCTGAGCCCAGACCCATAGAGATCCTGGCTGAGGGAACCGGATGGGACAGAGCGGGCTGAGGACAGTGAGGCCGCTAGACAATCAGCGTCCCGGCCATGCCAACTAATGGTTGTGTCTGAGTGTTCCCACCCAGACTCTTGGCTGTGTTTGTCACGATGAACATCAGGGATGAAGAGGATGACCTAGTCAACAATCAAGAACCCTTGGTTGCTGAACAACACACGCCGCTAGATGACAGACGGCAGTTTGGCTCACCGAGTGACCCCCTGCTGCGCTCCCTTGCTGTGCTGCCCCTGGGCCTGTCCAGGAATGTTTGTCACTGCCACTCGCAGGTGCAAGCCTCCAACCTCTCTGTCAACATAACGGTTTGTTCTAAATGTACCAGACACAGTTGATGAATGAATCTGATATATGATAAATATACACCCTGTTTTTGACTCCAAATGAACCCAGTAACAAGCTTGGTAACCCATGGATATAAATTGGCCGCTCCCATCAAATGGCCAGAAAAAATTTACTTGTATGTGTTCCGTATAAAAAACACTAGTGTGTTTCTTAACTAAATGTAAAAGCACAAACAGCTTAATGAACTTCGGACATGATTAGGCTACTGGAAAAATGGTATATATTTTCGGCTTGAAAAAGAACAGGTTAATTTTTGTCAGCACCACCAGCAAAACAATGCTTAATTAACCCTGAAGTAAATAGCCGCCAAAGCATTGAGCTGCACAAACTAGTAGCTTTGATAGCGTGTTACAATTGCGTGTTTTTCTACGCCCCACAACAAAGAGATACAGTTATAATTAACCTTTGCTTGTGAATTGCTACCAGGAAAAAATTTATAATACTTTTGGCGTTGAAAAAGACGGTTCCTTGGGGGTCAGCCACACCACAAAACAACCTTAATTAACCCTGAATGTAAAATTGCCGCCAAAGACTTGAGCCGCACAAAATACGTAGCTTTGGAGCGTGTTACAATGCGTGTTTTCTTACGCCACAAACAACAAAGAGATACATTTGTAATTAACCGTTGCTTGGTAATTAGGCTACAGGAAAAATTTATATAGTATGTGCGTTTGAAAAAAGACGGATCTGGGTCAGCACACCAGCAAAACAACGCTTAATTAACCCCTGATGTAAAGCTGCCGCCAAAGAATTGAGCCGCACCAAAATAGTAGCTTTGTAGCCGTGTATACAATTGCTTGTATTTCTACCCCACTCACAACAGAGATACAGTTGTAATTATCCTTGCTTGTGATTTATGCTACAGGAAAAAATTTATAGAATATTGGCGTTGAAAAAGATGATTCTTGGGGTCAGCAACACCAGCTAAACAACGCAAATTAACGCTGGATTAAACTGACTGCGCAATTGAATTTGCAGACAAAAAAATAAGTGGTATTTTGTTATTGTAAAAACGCTGTATTCTTTAAATGAATACAGACAGGAAATGCTTAGATCCCACTGGATATTGAATGTATATGCAGCTCAGTGGACGCACACTGGATTTCAGAACCATACCCCAAAAATTTAGAAATAGAACATTAAAGAACAGTCCTCTCTCTGAGACAAGCTGAGACACCCCACAAAAATCGTGTATAAAAATCCAATTCTTCTAAGAGCTATCAGCCGCCGGCAGCACCTTCCCAGATAAGCACAGTGAGAGGAGTGTGGATCTCCCGGCGTCGCACCCAGAAACTTAATATAGTGCCGGTGACGTCCCAGAAACCCACCGTTCTGATTGCTTCACCACCTGCACATTCCATGCAGGCTATGCCCTTCTTTCCTCCAGAGTGGCTATGTGCCCCATGTAGCGCCATTGTGCTCGCAGCAGGTCAAATTAATCAATCATAAGCACACTTCGTTCACACCCCGAGATACTCCCAAAGTTCGACTTCGATTCGAACCGAAGTTGCTTCCTGAAATTCTAAACCGCATTCCACTTCGTTAGCATACGATTCGCCCATCTCTAGTCAAGTTGCCTCACAATTATTAACAGTGGCTGATAAGTCATATTTATTATAATTTTTTGGGTCATGTTCCTGTGAGATACAGCAATAATACATGCCATTGGAACAGAAATGTGGCTTCTTAAGTGGCATTTCTCCTTCACGAATTTTAACAGTGGCGGAGAAGTCATTTTATAATTTTTTGGGGTCCATGTTGCTGTGAGATACAAGCAATAATCATACGGTCTCCTTTGGAACAGAAATGTGGCTTTAAGAGGGCATTTCTCCTCACAATTTTTAACAGTGGCTGAGAAGTCATTTTTATAATTTTTTTGGGTCATGCTGCTTGAAATCACAATACTACAGAGTCCTATTCTAAAAAATGTTGTTTCTAATAGACAATTGTTCGTCACAATTGTCAAATGGTGGCTCATGGTCATGTTTTTTGAATTTTTGGGGCATTTTGCTGTGACATGCCAGCTACACTACAGGTCCCTAATTCTAAAAAATGTGTTTCTAACAGACATTTGTTTCATTCACAATTGTCCAAAGTGGCTCAAGGATCATGCTTTTGAATTTTTGGGGGCATTTTGCTGTGACCTGCAGCCTAATCACTAACAGGTCCACTAATCTAAACAATGTTGTTCTAACAGACCATTTGATTCTTCACAATGGTCAAGAAGTTGCTCACAAGTGGATGGTGCCTGTCGAAACAGGAATAGGTAGGACACTGTTTAATGACACATAATTGAAAAATTACTTTTTTTTGCAAATCTTTAACAACTATCAATCACTTTATTGAACAACCCTTTTAATACAATTAAAAAAGAGAAACAAAGACAGTGGGATTCCATCCGATTTTAAAAATGTTTTTTTCTAGAATAAAGTACTAAAAAACTTGCATGTACAAAAACGTTAAAAAAACCTCGAATTGTAAAAGGGGAGGTACGGGAAAAATTTGACCAGAGTAGGTTTTTCGAACAGGAGAAAGGGCACGGACAGAGAACAAAGTACAGAGACCATTCCTCCAGCACGTTATAAAAAAAAAAGAATGCCAAGATAAAGGGCACCGGGTGAAAAGGAGCGTTAACCCCAAAATTTCCAAGTAACCTTTGTTCCACACTCATACGGAGGGGCAAGCGCTACCCAGGTATTACTTGTACGAAAGGGTGGAGTTCTCTCCCCTTCCGCTTTCCCCACTCTGCTTCACACGACAGTTTTTTTTGTTGCTGTTCATCAGGGGATTTTAACCGCGTGTTTTAAAAAGACGGACCCACCTGGGCTCTCCCGCCCCCCCCGTAACTCCGGCCCTGGGTCATGCTGTGGCCCAGACATATAGTCAAAGCCGTGAATAAAATGGGGTTTTAAAAACTCCTTTTTTTTCCGGCACTTTTTAAACGGGGGTTATGCAGTTTTGGGGGTCATGCTGTGGCCCCCGGGCAGGTAATCAAATTCCAGTAAACTAAAATGGTTGAAAACTCCTTTTTTTTTCCCCACTTTTTTAAGTGGGGGGCAGAGTTTTTTTGGGCTCAGCTGGGCCCAGGACGGGATAGTCAATGTCCAGTTCAACAAAATGGGGGGTTAAAGACTCCTTTTTTTCCGGCACTTTTTTAAAAGTGGGGGGGCAGCAGGTTTGGGGCTCATGCTGGGCCCAGGGTAGATATGTCAAAGTCCATAAAAAAAAAGGTGGTTGAAAGACTCCTTTTTTTCCCGGCACTTTTTAAATGTGGGGGTCATGCAGGTTTGGGGCTCATGCTGTGGCCCAGGACAGGTATAGACCAAGACCAGTGAAACTAAAAACGTCGAGGAAAGACTCATTTGTCCGGCACTTTTTAAATGTGGGGGTCATGCGGGTTTTGGGGGCTCATGCTGTGGCCCAGGACAGGTATAGTCATATGTCCAGTGAAACTAAAATGGTGGTTGAAAGACTCCTTTTTCCGGCACTTTTAAATGTGGGGGTCATGCAGGTTTGGGGCTCATGCTGCGTTCCAGGACAGGGATATTCAATGTCCAGTTCAAGTAAGATGATGGTTCAAATCATACTGCCTTCTGGCACTTTTAATTATGTGGGTGATGCAGGTTTAAGGGTCATGCTGTGGTACAAGACAGGGATAGTGAATGGTGTGTGTTTTTTTTTGTGGCTTTTATAACCTAAGTGTGTTGCCTAAGATGTAGCACGTATCCATTTGACTGTTGTGGATGTTTAATTCCAGCTTCTCCCAGCCCTGTTTGGGTGTAAATGAAGGTGTTGCTGCTCTCCCATAGACTTTAATGGTCATCGCTCATAATCGACTGCTCACTATCGAGAAACCTTATCGATGGTGGCCGACTATCGACTATCGCCCGATGTCGATAGCCAACGTAATCGCACAACACTAGTAGTAATCTATCCAGTGTCAGAGATGGACATTATATGAAAGGGCATTCGTAACTTTACAGGAGCGCATTCTCCTTTCCATTTGAAATTTAGGTTAGACCTAATCTTTCCATTGGCACAGAGCCACCACACATCGGCTCTTGCTCTAAGTTGATTGTGAGAGAGAGAAAGTGGGTATGACTTGGAATTGCTTCCTTTTAAGTTGATCCTATATTTACAATACCCTTGAGGAAAAAACTCCTAAGTTTTTACCCTTCCTAAGACTTGAGAAGCAGGAAAAACAGGTATATTTCCTGGGATAAGTAGCTACACCAGTAAGGAAGTGTGACCTAATCTGTGTGGCTGGATATAAATATTCTAATTGTCTACAAGCAGAATCATTTGATCCTTGCGACTGAAACATATGATGGAAGCAAAAAGTGCAATTTATATCCTGTTTTACCAGCAGAAATGGAACAGTCATAAGTTATGGTTTAGCAGAAGTGCAGGCAAGGTAGTCAGACCTGTTTTGTGTGATGGCTGTGCATTTCACCCACCTTAACCAGTCATTATCTCAGAGTACCCAGTTTCAAATGCTAGTTCATCGGTTAAGTCTATTTCTATTTGAACACCAGGCTCTGCAGGAACTGGAACTGAACGGAGCAGGTAGGACATTTGCAGAAATTGTAAATTCAGCTTCAGCTCGGTATTTAATATCTGAACCATCATCCAGATCCCTGAGATAAAATGCTCTTATCATACTGCTTCCAGCTCCAGAATACATGGCTATGCTGTGAAATCCAGCATCTCCAGTTGACTGGTTTCTTATCATTAGATAATGTGGCAAACATTTTCCTGTTTTGCAGTTACTTTGCCTCGTCTTTGCTTTTGTAATAGTCCTGTGTATTAATAGGCTTTAACCATTTTTGTCTGCTCGATCCTGGACAACCTTTGGGCTATAACCCCAGCTATAGCCTACATCTCCCCAGGATTTACATGTTTTGGTTACACAAATATATGTGGTCCACTTTCTAAACATGTCTTTCTGACTTGCCAGAAAGGAACAGGAATAAAATGTACAGAAGTCGAAGTTGAAAATCACCATGGGCTCTGATGAGTTATACCATAACTCAGGAACACAATGATCATCAGAAACATATTTTTTTCTCCATCCTCCCAAAACTCTGGTAACTTCTTCGGTGATTCTTTTTCCCACACCCCACACGACAGAAATAAGTATGGACTGGGAGGCCTGTGGCCCATAGGGGAGTTGATCTTAGGGGTCCACCTTTCGGCTACTGTATATGAAAATATTTCCTGCCTCGCAGACAAAAAAGGCATCCATTTTGCCAAATAATACAGTGTGAAAAACAGAACTGTATTGTGTAGAATGCAATGTCTGTCTCACATGTCTGTCTGTCTCACACATTTGTCACAGTCTAACATATCAAAGATAGACACATGGCTAAGTGGCTTCATCCACATCCCCCTCCACCACCCAACAGCCCACATACCTTATCCACCTCTAAGTTTTTCCTTGGTCAAGCACCTTACCACTTTCTAAAATAACACCATTATAAACACAATCAAGACAGTAAAAGTGAAACCCCCAAATCACAGGGTCAGGGATAGGTGTGCACTCACTATTACAACCAGGGACAAGTTTATGCTTCCACTATACAAGCACAGATATAACCTACAATACCACCATATAGAGACCACATAGTGGTATGACACCAGCTCAGGTTCCCATCACATGACAATGACTACAGTACTGATCCAATATAGAAGCAAAATAACCCCTGACATGCAGGGACTCTCAAGAGACATCTTACCTGATGAGTTGTTCTTTTCTCTCATGAGTCGTTTTATTCTTTGAGTAGTTCTCCAGACCGCCATGATTACTTCTTCCAGCTACCAATCATACCTGCAGAATTTACACAAAAATATATTAGAATACTCACTTTTCCAGCAACTTGTTACCAATTTACACCTCTGTACAAACTTGGTACAGGCCATAGCTCAGAGGCACAGTCTCCTAGAAGGTTAGGGGGGAACAGAGGATTAACCATCTAGAGATTGTACTACAGCTATGGCCTGTGCCCCTCAGAATCATATTACCAGGTAGGTAGACAAGGCCCTAGATATGTAGGTAGACCCCCATTGGCTAAGTTGGTAGGCCTTAGGTAGGTAGGCAGGACCCAGGCAGGTTGGTGGGTAGGCCCAAGTTACCTAGATAAATAGGCCCCAAGTAGGTAGGTAGGTGGGCCACAGGTGGGTAAGTAGATAGCCCTCAGTTAGATAAGTAGGCCCCAGTTAAGTAGGTTGACAGGCTCCAGATAGGTAGGCGGGCCCAGTTAAGTAGGTTGTAAGTGGGCCCCAGTTAGGCAGGTGGGCCCCATTTAGGTAGGTGGGCCCCATGTAGGTAGGTGGGCCCCAGATAGGTAGGTGATAGGGGCTCCAGTTAGGTAGACTGTAGGTAGGTGTTAGTGGGCCCTAGTTAGGTAGGCTGTAGGTAGTTAGGGACCTAGTTAGGTAAGCTGTAGGTAATTAGGGCACCAATTAGTTAGGCTGTGGGTAGTTAGGGCCCAAGTTAGGTAGGCTGTGGGTAGTTAGGACCCCTAGTTACGGAGCTGGTAGGTGGTAGGGCCCCAGTTAGGTAGTTTGTAGTTAGTAAGGTAGGGCCCCAGTTAAGTAAGCTGCAGGGCTCCAGTTAGGTAGACTGTATGTAGTTACAGCCCAAGTTAGGTAGGCTGTAGGTAAAAAGGGTCATTAGTTAGGTAGGCTGTAGGTGGTAAGGGCCCCAGTTAGGTAGCCTGTAGGTAGTTAGGTAGGGTCCCAGTTAAGTAAGCTGTAGGTAGTTACAGCCCCAGTTAGGTAAGTTGTAGATAGTTTGGGCCCGAGCTAAGTAGGATAGAGGTAGCTAGGGCCCTAGTAAGGTAGGCTGTAGTTAGTTAGGGCCTCAGGTAGGTATGCTGTAGGTAGTTAGGACCCCTGGTTAGGTATGCTGTAGGTAGTTAGGTTCCTAGTTAGGTACACTGCAGGGAGTTAGGGCCCCTAGTTGGGTATGTTGTAGATAGTTAAGGCCCCTAGTTAGGTACACTGTAGTTATTTTGGGCCCCTTGTTGGGTACACTGTAGGTAGTTAGGGTCTTTAGTTGGGTATGCTGTAGGTAGATAGGTAGGCTTTAGGTAGTAAGGGCCCCTAGTTAGGTACACTGTAGGTAGTTAGGACCCCTAGTTAAGTATGCTGTAGGTAGTTAGGGCCCTTAGTTAGATAGGCTGAGGATAGGTAGGGCAACATATACTTAAAAAGGAAAATAAATAAATACACTCAAATCTCTCCAGCCCCCGACGTGACGAGCAGCCGACCAGCTTTTAGTGCAGCCCGGTGTAGGCAGCCCGATAATGTGACATCATCGCACTGCCTGCGTCACCACTAGAGACAGACGCCTAGAAGGTTAAAGGCCTAAGGCCTTAGGCCTATCAGGCTAAATAGCGGAAAGGAGGTCTGCTGCTAAAACCGCGCAGTTCTTGGAATCAAAGGCCTTAGCCCTCAATTCCTGAGCCCTGCCTCTGCCTGTGTCCCAGGCATTCGAAGCAGGATGTGGCAGCCGAAAGTAGTGGCGGCGTTACCTCCGGGGACACCACAGCTTAGGGCCCACTGGTTGTTTCACCTACTCCCTGGTTGGTCAGTCCGAGCCTAATTCTGTTATTCACTTGCTATGACTGTACTGTGATAATTTATATGGTCTGCAGGGCACTTTTGTAGAGCTAGCATCTACCAAAATATGGTCACTATATGGTGGTAATATGGGTTTTAGTGTAATGGCTTATGTTCTGGAATTCTGGGGGGTGATAAGTGATGAAGATGTGGTGATATTTTTTTCCCTATGTATACTGTTATTGATAATATTCGTCTTGGTATACTGGTTTGGTCAGTAACAGTATGGTGATAATATTTACTCCTTGAACAGTTGTATTATTTGGTAACTGTATTGTTATTATTTAGTTGAATATTATTATACATAGAACATAGTTATAGTTATTTATATATGTTCATTTATAGCAACTGTATCATTGTGGAGAGGGGCATATATCTTTTTAGACCCTAGCAACGGCACTCCAATTTTGGCACTAATCTTCTAGAGGACGCTGGGCTTTTTTGGCTGCTTTGTGCAGCTAGAAAGTGTGGCTAGAGAAATCCAAGGTTCAATCACATTGTGCAATAGATTTTAGCATGGACTTCACTTGTTTCTTGCTGAATTCTGTGCTCATTCCACGTCCCATTATAAGTTACTACTGAGAATCTCTGTCTTACTTTCTAACCTTATTTATTCTAAATGGTCTCCGCCATAGAAAAAAAATTGCCAAAATTGTGTGTTAGCTGATCACCTCGCGAATTCCAAGAAATTGAAACACAAAGTGGTCACAAACTGACATGCAGCCCAAAATGCTACCAATAAAAGCTTTAACTCATCTTGAAAAAAAAAGGTTAACCCTTACAAATCTCCACTGATGGAAAACTAAACTAAACTAAAACGTTTATTTAGAAAATGACTATGCAAAATTAAAAGAAAGGTTTTTTTTTATATATATACAAGTATTAAAACATAATATAAATTGGGTATTGGCAAAACTTTATTGACTTGCCCAGTATAGATAACATGTCATTTATACTGCACAGTAAACTCCAAAGAACTAAACCCAAAAAACAGTTGCACAATTGCATATTTTTCTTTGTTCTTCTTTTTCAGGGTAGGCCTGCACTACGTATGGCTCACAAATTGAAACACAACGGGTTGAGCTTATGCAAAACCTGATGGTCTGAATGCAATCCTGGGCCAGAAAGAGTCTCATTAGTGACCACAGTGGTAGGCATCCACAACTAATAAAATGGTATGTGTACAAGGGTAGGATTCAAATTTTTGACAACAGGTTCCCTGTGATGTAGGCACAGTGTAATTAAAGAGACGCTTCCATGTGAAAAGGTTATTTTTTTCAAATAAATTGATGAGTCGCAGCACCATGAAAAATCTAGGAAAAAACTTCTGTAGATAAAAAAAATTGTTATGCTTTATTCCAAGATTTTAAAAAATCATATCATCTGCACAAATTGGTTGAGCGATGCATTCCGAGCTACTGCCCTTATTTGTTGTACTATCTTGCATAGACAATATGATATTTTAAAATTTTGGAATAAATCATAGCAATTTTTTATGTACAGAAGTTTATTCCTCTATTTTCCAAGGTGCTGGGACTCAACAATTTATTTTGGAATGTAAATAGATCCCGTGTGTCCTTGGGTAGAGTCTATTTGCACTTTTACAAGCCGGCAGGTGAGCAGCGCAACCTACTGGCTTGACATATATCCCCACGTAAATACTGGGAGGCCCTATAACCTACTGTGGAGACATATATTCCTACTTACATACTGCAGGCCCTATAACCTACTTGGGAGACATATATACCTACCTATATACTTGGGGGCACATATAACTACCGACCTTATGGGGGCACATATATCTACCTACATATTGGGGGGCCCTATATAACTACCAATATACTCGGGGAATCTATATACTTACATACTGGGGGCCCTAAATAACTACCATCCTACTGGGGGGCCCTATACAAATACCAATTTAATGGGGATAAGTATACCTACCAACGCACCCGGGGTGGGTGGACCTATCTACCTACCTACATACTGGGAGACCAATGTACCTACCAACCTTCAGGGAGCCCTATATGTTTACCAACCTAGTAGGGGCCCCTTACACCTGACCACCTACTTGGGGCTTCCAATATACCTACCAGCCTACTATATGACCTATATACCTACCTACCTACCTACTTGGATAGTATATATTCCTAACTACAAAAGCAAACTATTTACCTACCTGCTGGGGGGCCCGATACACCTTCCTAGCTACTGAAAGTGGTTATATACCTACCTACAGGGGCTCCTCTGTACCTACATACATACTATACCTAGCGCTCTACTGTGGGGGACTATATAAACTACATACAGGGGGCTATATATGCATGTCTATGCATAGAAGAGTCCTATCTACCAAGAGTATCTATATACCTACTTAACTACTGAGGAGACTTATATACCTACCTACTGGGGGCTCTATATATCCTTCTTACCTAATTGGGGAATATATAGGAATGATGGGTGACTCCCCATTCCCCATAGCAACCACCTGGCTTTCCTATCATAGTAAAGCGGCTTACTGTGGGAATGGGGCATCACCATGCTTTCCTGTATAGACCCCCCCCCCCATTACATAGGAAGGTATATAACCCCATTCCAGTTGGTAGCTATACTGGTGCTGGAAAAGCGAGGATTCTAAAATATTTGTGTGATAAATTCTGCAGAGTCAAGTCATGGGCAGGAAAAGTAATTATGGTGGTCTGAGCCAGATGGAGAAGAAAAAAAAAAGTTAATCATTCATCAGAGTCACTGGATGTAATTGCACTGTAATCAGTTATATGTCTGCAGAGCTTGTGTACAGTGTTATTTACCACTATATGGTGACTGTATTATGGTTAATCATTCATCAGAGTCACTGGATGTAATTGCACTGTAATCAGTTATATGTCTGCAGAGCTTGTGTACAGTGTTATTTACCACTATATGGTGACTGTATTATGGTTATACGTGATCTTCAGAGCCTGTGTGCACTGGCTTCTACTAGTATTGATCGAACGGTTCGAGAAAAGTTAAATTCGAGTCGAACTTCTCAATTTTTTAGAACGCGAGTCAAACCGAGCTTTTTACAGTTCGTTTGAGAAAAATTCACGTTCGACGTGTGCACTTAACACACCTTTTGCAGTTTTAATTTTAGCTGCTTCCTGCAGTTTTGGTAGCCATTCAATCAGTGCACAGCACAGAGGAGTGTCAAAAAATTCACCACTGAGTGTGTAGGGATCTCATTGGATGCTAAGATCACATGACCCTGTTATATGTATTTCACTGTATTTCCTGGTGAATGCCATTTCGAGTTCACTCTGTGTACTGAACACACTGCTCTCTGCCTGCTTGCAGACACACCATTTCTCAGTGATTTTAGGCAGGAAAAGCTGCTAGTTAGATTAGTTGGAGGGACAGCAAACTTAGGGAATCATAGACAGCAATAGTTAGGGAGTTTTGTATTGCTTGCTGCATCTTTCCCATCTTTTTTCTGAGTGCCTAAAAGCTCATTTCTCCTGTTTTGGGGGTCCAGCTATTGCAGAAGACACCATCAGCAAATCTGCTATAGAAAGAAATCTATTTCTAATAGTGTTTGCTTGCTGCAAATTGTTGGGATTGAAGAAAAGTTTATTTTTCCAGTGTTTGGGGTACAGTTCTTCCATCAGAGACTGTTAACAAATCTCCTCTAGAAACTAATCTGTTTCTAATAGTGTTTGCTTGCTGCAAGTTATTGGGATTGAAGAAAACTTTATTTTTCCAGTGTCTGAGATACAGTTCTTCCATAAGAGACCGTTCTCCAGAGGAGAAGATCGTTCTTCCAGAGGAGAAAAGCATTCTCCAGAGGAGAAGAGCGTTCTTCACTGTAAGAACTGTGAATCTGTGGAATAGCCTGCCTGAGGAGCTGGTCACAGCAGGAACTGTAGAGAGTTTCAAGAAAGGCTGAGATACCTATCTGAAACCAAAGAATATTAATGCCTATGTAGCTATGTAAAATTCTGTCTCTCTCCCTCACCCACATTTTCCCCACCCTTGGTTTAACTTGATGGACACGTGTACTAACTATGCAACTATGTAACTATGTAACAAATCTCTCATACAAACAAATGTATTTATAATACTGTTTTCTTGCTGCAAATATTTGGGATTGAAGAAAAGTTCAGTTTTGCAGTGTTGCTGCTAGAGTTCTTCCCAAAGACACCATTAACAAATTTGCAATAGAAAAATCTAGTTCTAATAGTGTTTGCTTGCTGCAAATTTTTGGGATTGAAGAAAACTTTGTTTCTCCAGTGTTGGTGGAAGAATTCTTGCATAAAAGACTGTTAACAAATCTTTACCTTTTTAATATTTATCTTGAGGTGATAAGCGAGCAAGGAGGGGCGTAGGGCATAGAGACAGAGGTAAGAGACAAGGTACCCCTTCCAGTGCTCCGGACAACACACAAGAGAGCACATCATCAGTCGCAGGACCGTCAGGCCTGTCATCGCTTGGTCGGTTTCCTGTGCATCTCATTACTGAAGAGCGTCGCCAATCTGTTCTTCAGCAGCTAAAACACCCTGCATGCAGCCGTTTTACCTCCTCTTCCTCTCATTCACAGCCACAAATGTTGTCATCATCATCAGTCCAACCTGAAGCAAACACAGGCCAAATGTCACCCAATATACAGACCACTGTAGATAATCCATATTCTGAAGACCTCTTTGATGACACAATGCGGTTGCAGTCAGAAGGCATTTCAAAAGATGAAGAGGCCAAAGAGGATGATTTTGTGTGCTGTGACACCCAATCACTGATGCCCTCAGAGGAGGAGAAGGATTTAGTCTGTCGGCAGAAATATCGAGCGGTCAGCGGTGCCTTGAAGTGCCTGTGGCTTCTAGCCTGCAGCTTGAGGATGTAGATTGTCAGGAACAGGGTCACCTGTGATAATAATGATGACATTGCGGATCTAACGTGGTCTTTTTAGCAGCAGCTGGTAAGTGCATCATCAGTGGAGGTGGAGGATGATGGGGTAGTGTCAGTGCGGGTCCAGCCTCAGAAAGGGAAAGGGTGGTCTCACAAGTCTGCTGGCATTACTCCGCCAGCCATGGTCAATGGTGGCAGCAGGAACACCAGTACTAGGTTTTCACAGTCAAAGAAGTCCAGGACCTGTGAAATCTGAGCCTTTTTCGATCAAGCCTCAGATTCTCCGACTGACGTCATATGCCAGAGTTGCTTTCAATGCCTCAGTCGAGGAAATAATATAAAGAGTTTAAGCACCATGAGCATGAACAGGCACATGCATGTAAAGCATAAATTGCTTTGAAAGAGTCACTTGGATAAAAAAAAGGCCACACAGGTCCTGGGCTTTCAACCACTGTGACCTCTTCTGCCTCCTCCTCCTCCTCCGCTACTTCCAAGCACAAGCAGTCTTCTGCTGCCGATGTGCCAGAGCAGCATCAGCAAGCACCCAGTCCCAGACACTGTCGGCCAACTCCCACCACCAGCACCACAGTCTGCACCTTCCCCTTCCACCAGTCTGACCTGCATGCCACACAGAGGCCAGTCCGGCAGCCAGCCTTCTGTGTACCAAGTGTGAGCATAAGAAACCCTTTCACCCCAAGCATCCCAAATCCAAAAGCCTGAATGTTCAAAATGAACAGCGATTACTGGGTGGCCACCCTCCGTGATCCACGTTACAAATCAGAAGTGAGCAATTTCCTTCCACCCACACAAATTGACAGTAGAAAGCAGGATTTGAGACATTGCTCATTGACCAACTCGAGACATCTGTTGCGTCTTCTTCACATTCTAATGTCATGGTGGAACAATGTCAGCAACGTGCCAGCAGTAGAATGGTAAGCAGCCACAGCAGCAGCAGGGGAAGGTT
>JAODAL010028465.1:0-53271 GCA_025379985.1 Phyllomedusa bahiana | reverse complement strand
CATTCACATGAAGATAGCCAAGGTAAGTATCCCAGTACGAAACACCGTCGGTCTGTTTTGCTTAAGACCACATTAATGTGTGAACCCTATTTTTGAAGGTGTGTGTTTTATTACCTGTTCATCCTATTATGGACTATATGGAATGGATGTAAGTCCTTTTTAAATGAGAAATAAAAGTATATATTTTTTAAAATAAGCCGTACCGATATCGTCTATGGTGGATGCTGGATCCCTCTTCAAAAGACTACAAGTGGTTCCCTAAATCTCCAAATTCCTCAGCAACTACTGGTGCCATAGCTACCCCATGACTACCTTTCCAATTTTGTCTAAAAACAAATGGAATATTATTTGGACTTAACTTCTGTATTGTCTTTTCATTGGCCCCAGAGTTTAGCGCTAACAAATGATATCACAGATATTTTGCACTGGAAACTTTCTACTCCTATACACAAACATAAGATTAGTTACATTTGCCACCCAGGTAATCACTTGGGGGGCAGGGGGAATTGGTAGCCACATCCATCATTCTCTGTAGGATAAAAAGAATATTAAACATAGGGAAAAACACACGTTACCAACATTAAGATATGCACACAGTGATATCAAAATGAGCTCAATCATTTTTTTTACTAATTTGCTAATTATAATTTAAAATTATATCCATACCCATACTTTTTCCTCCCTAACCAAAAATAATCTAATATAATGAACCATGTATTAAATAACTGTTTGCTTTTAAATGTTCATACCATACCAGGAAGAAATATCTGAAGAAAGCACAAACATGTCAGTGTAAATTCTTAGCATTATTTCTAACCTTGAATAGTATACTCATTTCATTCACAATCACTGACAATCTAACATTTCCAAACATTGTTACCATAACTACATTGACACTATGCTAGCTCAGTGTTATAATATTTCTTGTTGCCGTTTGTTCTTTTCTCTGAAACACACCTGCTCGGTCCTCAGTACTGCTTCTATGTCTCTCTCACCTGTACCAACATGTAGATCCATTCCACCTCCGCTGTGGTCTTTTACCATTAAGAGACAAAGCAAGTTCCACCACCGACTGACTGGGATCTGTCTGTCAGAAAGGTGATGCTACCAATTGAGTGTTAAGTGCATTTTGTTGCGATTTATGCACCCACCAGGGGAATGGACTCGACTTTTGTCTACTACCTCAAAACTAAACATCTGAGCTAACATACACATTGCTTTTTCTCAATAAAACAATTACAGTAATTCTTGGATTGTAAATCCCACTTCTGAAACCAATTGTGTTTGGTTTATTGGTGATCAAAGAATGATTACTAGTGAAGCAGAATATATAAAAAAATAAAAAGGTTTATTACATAGTTTGTAAGGCTGAAAATGACAGAACATCCAGTTCAGCCAATTGTCCTCATTTTAGGGAAAAACATCCTTCCTGACTACAATCTGGCAAACGGAATAAAACCCTGGATCAACGACCCTATTTCAGAATCCTAGTCACTGTAACTTGTTATATTATTACACTTTACAAATGCATCCAGACCCTTTTGAACTCTGTTAGTGAATTCATCATGACAAGTTCCTCTGGCACAGCGTTCCACAGTCTCACTGCTCTTACAGTAAAGAATCCCTTTCTATATTCATGTAGAAACTTTCTTTCCTCAAGACATAGAGAATGCCCCCTTGTTCTGGATACAGTCCTGAGTATAAATATATCTTGGGAGAGATCTCTGTATTGACCTTAATATATTTAAACATATTTATTATGTCCCGTCGTCCCCCCGCCCCTGAAGCCGTCTTTTCTATAAACGAAATAACCCTAATCTTGCTAATTTTTCTGGATATTGCAGTCCATCCAGTCCTTTTATTATTTTTCAAGCTCCACAATGTCTTTCCTGTGAACTGGGGCCAAAAACTGTACACAATATTCTATGTGTGGTCTGACAAGTGACTTGTATAATGGGAGAATAATATTCTCATCTAGTGCTTCTATGTCCATTTTAATACACCCCATGATCCTGTTTGCCTTAGCTGCTGCTGCCTGACACTGGCTGCTACAATTAAGTTTACTGTCCAATAGGATTCCCAAGTCCTTCTCCATGTCACTTTTTACCAACGTTTTTCCATTTAACATGTAATTATTTCCTCCCCAAGTGCATAACCTTGCATTTATCTGTGTTAAACCTCATCTGCTATTTCTCTTCCCAGGCCTCCAACTTATCAAGATCCATTTGAAATACAACATTATCCTCTATTGTGTTGATTACTTTACAGAGCTTATTATCATCTGCAAGGATTGATATTCTACTGTGCAATCCATGTGTAAGATCATTAATGAAAATATTAAAGAGGATAGGGCCCACTACTGAACCCTGTGGTACCCCACTAGTAACAGGGATCCAGTCTGAGTATTTACCGTTAATCACCACCCTTTGTTTTCTATCACTGAGCTAGTTGCTTACCCACTTGCACACAATTTCCAGCCTTCCAAACATTCTCATTTTACTTACTAACCTTTTATGTGGTATCAAATGCTTTAGAAAAATCTAGATATATGACATCCAGTGCCTCACCTGATCCAGTCTGAAACTAACTTCCTCATAGAAACTGATGAGATTAGTCTGACAGGACCGATCCTTCATAAACTCATGCTGGAACGGAGTTATACATTTATTTTCAGTGAGATACCTCAGGATAGCATCTCTTAGAAAACCCTCAAACATTTTACCCACAACAGAGGTTAAACTTACCAGCCTATAGTTTCCAGGATCACTTTTTGACCCCCTTCTTGAATATTGGTGCCACATTTGCTATGCGCCAACCCTTTGGGACATAACCCGTTATTATACAGTCCATAAACATTAAGAATAGGGGCCTATCTATGACATTACTTAACTCCATGAGGACACGGGGGTGTATACCATCAGGGCCTGGTGATTTGTCTATTTTAATCTTCATAAGGCGGAGCCTCACTTCTTCCTGGGTTAGACAAGAAACATTTAAGGTGGAGTTTACCTAATCCCTCTGCTCATCAACAGGAAGGTAAATAAGGTAAATCTTCCTTGGTAAATATATTGGAGAAAAAAATTGTTTAGTAGGTTTGCTTTCTTTCATTGCCCTCCACAATATCTCCCTTATGACATGTCAAAGGGCCAACATTTTCTGTTTTAATCTTTTTTACTATTTATATAGTTAAAAATATTTTTTTGTTATTTTTACTCTCTTTGGCAATATGCCTTTCTGTCTCCAGCTTTGCTGCCTTTATCATTATTTTACATATTTTGTTTTTTTCCTTTTTTAGTGTCTCTTCACTGCCCTCCTGTTTTAGTAGATGAAACGCTTTCTTTTTTATATTAATTGTCTCCTTTACATCTCTGTGGATCCACATTGGGTTTTTCCTGTTTCTAATTATTTTATTACCATAAAGTATGTATCTCTCACAGTGGGCGTCTAAGATGTTTTTAAAAATCTCCCATTTATTATTTGTTCTGTTATTTTTAAACACCTTGTCCCAGTCAATGTGGTTTACGGCCTCTATAAGCAGAATAAAATTAGCTTTCTGAAATTCGGTGTTTTGTGGCTCCTCAACAAGAAACTCTATTGAAGGATAACTAATTGAATAATATGATACTTAGCTGTAGTTACAGATGTTACAGATGGATAGTTTATGCACAGTGAAATGGGGAGGCCCTCTGTACATCATGTACACCCATCTATTTTGATGATGAATAAAAAGGGCACTGAGCACCAACCCCTCATAGCCCCAGCGGAAGCAAGCTGGTTGTGTTCAAACCATGTTTTTATGCTTGTGAAAGCTTCATTACTTGGCTATTAGAATGACCAAACATAGTAGACATTCTTTCTAGTCTCCTGAGAGCTACATGTGAATTGAGGATAACTTCATCCAATAGAGTGTGCTGTGGAGTTCCTCAGCTCTTTTCCCATAAGCCTTTGCTTTATGTAAAACAGTCAGTGAGTTCCGAAAGGCAAGTAAATCCTCACACCTACCAATTTATTGGTGGCTCTCCCCAAGGAGAGATATTTCTTTCTCTTAAGAGTGTAAGGTTTCTAAGGGCTTGGGTCATCACTAGCTGTCCACTTTTTACAGCATGCATAGACAGAAAAGGTGAAATAGAAAGGCAGTAATGTAGAGTATTAGCCTCTCACATTTCACAGGCAATGCATAGATACCATAGCATATCAAAGCTTAACTATTACACATTTATGGATAGTTGTGCTGATAAGAGACATAAAACATGAATTTCCATATCACATCAATAAGACACATAAATCCTATCAATCCCATTCTATAACAAGGGCTCAAGCTGTGATTTTACCAAAAAGTACCCTAAAGTGTTTCTGTCACATGCTAATGGTGCCTTTGGGAATATGGGACTCTGTGCTGGACTCCTTCTATCTTCAGGATCGGTGAAGGTCCCATAGGGCAGACCTTCCCCCCTGTATAACAGTACTTCCTGTGGCCACCCCTTTAAATTCACTCAGCAGCACATCCAGATTAGTTATTTCTAATTCTTCTACTACACATACATTCCCAGTTACAAGTCCTTACATGTTTGAGAAGGGAATATAATTTCCATTTGCCGCTGCATATTTAAGCTCAGCTTCCTCTTGTAGGTAAGGGTCAGGGTGCATTTTCACAGAGATGAAATCTCTGACAGATTGTACGCCTTCAGCACTGATGTTTTACCTATATATTTTGCTTTAATCCTCAGGTTTCTCTTTATCTTTTCTGCAATTATATTTGTTTCTGCTTCAGTATCTGCTTTACATTACTTTTATGAGTCCCATGAGAGTCAAAGGTGATATTCTAGCTTTATCACACTCGTATTTCTATAACAACCTATATTGAAATCTGACATACAAATATACACTGTAATAGAATTACTCAGGTTTATATAAACAGGGGCACATCAACACCAAGCTGTCATACAATTATTAATTATTACTATATGCACCACAGTTAAAGTATGTCAAAAGATAGACCCACAAAAAAACTGCTAAACTTTTGGAATTGGCCCAAAAAAGGGTTTCAATAATGAATAAACATAAGATATGTTACAAAAAGGATAAAAAAAAAGCAAGGTCCAATAAATATAAAAAAACTAAAGTGAAAATTGCAGATTACATTTTTTTTGTTGTACTTTTTAGTGATCATAAAAATTAAAAAAGGGCCCCAAGTGCTTTACAACTCTTTAAAAGTGTTCCCTTTGGGAAAACCAGGATCCCCCCTTTTAAGTGCAAATTTCAATTTTAAGGGTTTTATTTATATGCGAGCATTTTTTTACCAGCATGTTGTAGAAGGATGAGGGGAGGGGGGAAAAGGGGAATTTTTAAATTTTAAAGGAAAGGGTCTTTGTCTTCAAAATTTTGGGGAAACCTCTCTTCTTTGCCCAATTCCAGGTATGGCATTTTTTGGGGAAAGCTAAAACCCCCTCAATTTCCTCCCCTTTGTCCCCTGGTAAATGTCCTGTTTGGGTTCTTATTGAATGGTATCCCATTTTTTGTGGAGCTTTAAACCCTAATTTTCCTCCCCCATGTCCCCTGTTTTAAAATTCCTGTATTTTTTCTTATTGAAGGGTTTTATGCATTTTCTGGGGGAAGCTAAACCCCTTTCAATTTTTTCCTTCCATGTGCCCTGTGAAAATTTTCCCTTTCAAATGTTTTTTTTATTAAAGGGTTATGCTTTTCCCTGTGGAGCTAACCCCAAACTTTTTTCCCTTTTGGGGGCCCCCCTGTGTAAATGTCCTTTGCTTTTTTTTTTTAGTCTTTTTGAATGGAAAATGCATTTCTTTTGGGCAAAAAACCCTAACTTCCTCTCCATGTGCCTTGTGTAAAGGGTCCTGCTATGTCTTTTTGGGTTTTGGTTTTGTTTTCTGTGGGGGGGCTCCCAACCCCTCAAAAATTCCTTTCCTTTGGGGGCCCTGTGTAAATGCCCTTTTTCTCATGTCTTTTATTGAAGGGGTATGAAATTTTTCTTTTGGGGCAACAACCCGTTAAAATTCCTTTTCCATGGCCCTGTGTAAATGTCCCCTGCTTGTCTTTATTGAATGGTACCATTTTTGATAAAACTTTTTTTGGGGTATGGTGCATTTCCGCTGTGAATGGGCCAAAATTTTTCTACCCCACTATCCACTTTTAATTTTTTCCTTTTTTCTCCCCCAATATCCTCCCCCCCCCACTCCCAATTTACACCTGGGGGGGGAGGTACCCAAGCTTCCTTTTAAGCATGCCTCTAGTCAGTCATGACTTTTAATTTAGCCCAGTGAAAACATCTTTTTAAGGGCAATCTCCTTTTGTGCTTAACTTAATATCCAGGTTTTAAAAAATTAAGCATTTTTTTGAAACTGTAAGTGAACCAAAGGAAAACCCAAAAAACCCTTCCCCAAGTTCCTCACTAAAACCCTGCCCCCAAATAGGGCCACCTCTCCGCCACAATATCATTTGCCCTGCCTCATCATCAAACCCCTTGTCCCCCCTCAGACCACCCCGGGCTGGGAAATTGGATTACATATTTCCCCCCTTTTCTTTTTCTTTAACCCCACTCTGCCTTTTTCCTTTTCCCACCTTTTGGCACCATCATTCAAACCCCTTTCCCTCAAAAAAAAACCCCTTTATAAAAACCTTTTTTTCTTTTTACCCCAAAACACCATTTTTTAAACTCTTCCCTGCTTTTCTCCGCTGGGTTTTGGGGGGCCCATATTTTCCCAAACCTCGGGGCCCCTTTAATGCGAATAATTCCACTTTTTGGGGGGTTTTCCCAAGTTCTTATTACCAAAACCAAAAAGGCAGCAAAACCATTTTTAATCAACCAAACAAAACCCCCAAAACCACCACCCCCTTAGGGGGGCAAGCAACCAACCCCCAGGGTTGGGTTTCCCCATCGGGGAAATCCCACTTTTAGTGAAAAATTTCCAAGCTTCCCTTCATCCCAAACCTTTAAACCCAAAACGAAAATTCTAAACCTTTCCCTTGGGTTTTAAACCCAAAAAAACCCTTGGGCCCTAAAACCCCATCTGCCCCAAATTTTCCCCTGCTCCCTTTTCCCCTATGGGGGGCCCAGTTTACCCACCCCCCCCCCGGGGCAGTAAAATTTGGGGGGAGGTGTGGGCCCTTTTTCTTCTGTAAGAAACCTTTTTCCCCCTTTTTCTCTTTTTTTTTCCCCCGTCCCTTCCCCCTTAAACCCCCCCCCCTCCTTGGAGGGCTTTTCTGCCCGCATCTATTTCCCCCTTCCAAACCCCCAAGTGGCTGTTAATTTTCGTCCCCCGACCCCCTGCCCCCCTCCTTCCTTGACCATTTTTCCTTCCGGGGCCCCTTTCCCTTCCTTGCCCCCGACTTTCCCCACTATTAAATCTTGGGGGGTTTTTTAAAACCTTTCCAATCGTACCCCCCACCCCACTATTTAAAAACATCCTTGTCTTTTTTCCTTTTTTCCTTTTGGCCTCCCCCAAGTGGAATTCTGGACCCTTTCACCACCCGGGCAAACCTGGAACCTTTATTTTAAACCGGGGCCCCTTTTTAAACCTCCCAAACGCTCCTCTCCTTTTCTGACCACAACTGTCACTTTTCCCCCAATCCCCACCCTTGCCCCCTCCTCCCACCAAATCAGCACACCCACGCGGGAAAACCTACAAAAACCTAAACCCTTGCACTCTTCGGGGACCCCTTTTTCTCCCCTTTCCCTTTCCCTCACTTGTGTTCCAGAGGGCAGCCCCCAAACTTTTCTACAAACAAAACAATCACTTCCTTTTCTCGTTTGCTGTCGCCCCTCCCCACACACAACAAAAAACCCCCCAAAATGAACAGAAACCCCGGCACCCAATTTAACCAAACAGATGAGGCGAGTTTCCAGGGGTTGGAAGCCCGTTTGGAAAAAAAACCAGCCCCAACCACTGACTTAAACCTATATAAAAAATTTTCACTGCACACATTTTAAATCCGCACCCCACCTCACCCCAAAAAAGGGACTATTTCCCCCTCTCATTTTCCTCCCTGTCCCACAACCCCAGAAAAACTTTTTTAACCCCTTCCTCTCTCTGGGTTTCCCAGCACCCCCCCCCCCATCTCCCCCTCAAAGCAGTTGATTTTGAAAACTCACCCCATAATAAAAAAAATTTCTCATTTTCCAAAGCTTCACCCACAGCCCCCTCAGCCAAACCTTTTCCCTCCCGGGGCCCCCCACAGCCCCCTCTTTTACCTCCCCAGGGACTTTTCCCCTCTAACTCCTTCTCACCGGTCACCCCAAACCCAGCTTCCTCTTTTACTGTCCAAAGGGAAACCCTCACCACCTGTTAGTTTGGGGACCCCCTCCCTTTCTACTCACCCCTTTGCCTTAGGCTGTTATCTTTCCCAGCCCCCCACTCATCTCTTCAATTATCTTAAACCCTTTCGGGGCATTTTCCCCCTTCCTCTTTTTTAAACATGGACCATCCCCCCCCTTTCCTAAAGAACCATCTCATAAAACCCCCCCTCACTGTAACTATCGCCCCATTCACTGCTTCCATTCCCCTTTCTAAATTTTGAGCAACATGCCCAAATTTTAAAAATTTTCCCTTTCCCATCTCTCCCCCAAAAATCTCTCTTTTTGACCCCCCTCCAATCAGGCTTCCGCCCCACCACTTTTACTGAAACCCCGCCCTAACCAAAGTCCCCAAAAATAGCAATCCCCAAAGCCTAAAACGCCACTACTCTGTGCTTCTCCTCCTAGACCTTTCCTCCCCTTTTGGGACACTTTTCAAACCAAAATTCCCTCCTCCCTACCCCTTTTGCTCCCCCCCCTCGGCATCACGGCTTGACTCTTTCCGGGATCTCTCGTCCCTCACTGTTGGGTTTTTTCAGGCTCTCATTCTGGGGCTACCCCTCCCCCTTCTCGCCCTTCTCTGTGGTTTGTCCCCCAAGGGTCAGTCCGGGGCCCCCCATACTCTTCTCTATCTACAACTCTTGGCCCTGGGTCACTTTTGCTTCACAGGGTTTAAATTCCCAAAATGTATGAAGATAAACCCCAACTTAAATTGGCCCCGGGATTTTCGCCTCTTTCTCAAAACCGGGATCCCTAACTCCCTGTCCTCTTTTTCCCCCTTCTTCTCCCCCCTTTTTCTCCTAAAACAAAAACGTGGAGAAAAAACTGAATTATTATTTCCCACCGCCCCACTCCATCTCTCCCCCCCCAAAATCTCTCTATCACTTTTAAATTGGTTCCCCACTCCCCTAAACCAGCACCCAGGCCCGCTGCCTTGGGATAAATTTTTTGGACTCCAATTTTGCCCTTCAAACCACAATCCAAACCCTCCCCTCTGCTTGTCACCTCCCCCTTTAAAAAATTTTTCCCCCGAATCGTAATTTCTTACTCTGAAAGAAAAAAAAGGCATAGTCCACCCTTTTATCTCCCACCTGATTACTGAAATATCCTCCCTGGGGGCCTCCAGCTAGCCCCTTTCGCTCCCCCCCCAAAAACTACCCTTTAAACTCTGTTTCCCGTCTGATTCACCTCTTTCCTGTTTCCCCCCTGCCCTCCCCTCTCCGACCCCTTCACGGGTCCCCAATTGCCCAGCAAAAACCCAGAAAAAGTAGAACTTCGCCCTACAAAGGTTTCTCCCTTAAATTCCCCTCCATAAAATCTCTGCCCAAATTCTTTTAAATACCCCCCCCTCACGCAAATCGCTCCTACGGGACCTTTCTCCTTGCTCTCCTTTATACCTCCCCCACAAAAAGCCCCACAAGACTTATCTCGGGGTTTCCCCCCCACACTCGGAACTAAATGCCCCAAAACATCAGACTTCCCCCTTTTCCTCCGGTTAAAAAACGAAACCCGGGGAAAACCAAACCTTTGGGTTTGGCCTTTAAAAACCCCAAAATTTAAACCCGGGTTGAAATTGCTCCCGCCCCAAAAAAACAGGGTTCGCCCTCCCCTTTTCTGTCTCTTCCCCCCTCCCCTGTAGATTGGAACCCTTTCACGGGGAAAAGGGGACCCCCTTTCCCTTGTACCAGTTGTTAAAAAACTTATTTTTCACTTTGTAATTGTTTGACCAATTTTAAATTTATGTACTCCCCTTTGAAAAGTACAGCCCCCGGGAAAACCCAAGGGCGCCCCCAAAATAAAATGATAATAAAAATAATAATAATTTTAAATTTAATTTTTTGGTTTTGGTACCATCGGGAAACAGTAATCTTTAAGCTATAAATTAAGTACAATTTGCATACAGTTTTTATGGGTGTACCATCAGGGATCAGCAATCTTTACAGCTATTAAAGTACAATTTGCATACAATTAAATATGGGTTTTCCCAATTAAAGACGCAACCCAAATCATTACAGCTTTAAAAAAGTACAAGTGCAACTTTTCCATATGTTTTCCCCATAAAGATCAGTTCCAGCTTAAAAAAAGTACAAGTGCTTAAAATTCATTTTGTGAAACTTTCGGACCCCGCTCCTGCTTTTAAATAAAGTAAAAGTGTTTAAAATTTCAATTTTGGTTTTAACAATCGGGATCAGAATTAGTTATAAAAAATTTACAAGGGGCTTTCAACTCATATATTTTGGGGGGAAAACAACCCGGGCCTTTTAGTAAACCCTTTGAAAACTTTTTTCCCTTTTTAAATTTTGAAATTGTTAGGGCCCAAAAAATTCTTTCTATCAACAAAGTGTTGGAACCCCCAAATTTCAGAAAACCCCCCCCCCTAATGTCAAGTGATGGGTCTGACTATTTGGCTTTTCCAAAAAAAACCCTGTTTTAAAACAGCCGCTTTGGGGTTCCACACCTTTTTCGGGTTTGGTGCGGGTTAGGGCATTTTCCCGGGCCCAGTGGACAAATTACCACCCGCAAAATGGGGCCCTCCCCCCTCCCATTGAGTGTTCAATTCCTTCGGGAAACCGGAGGGAAATTTTTTGAAAATGTTCATTTTTTCAATTTTTTGCCCCCGGGGAAACCCCCGGCCCCGGCCCAAAAAAATTTGGGGGGAAAAAACCCGTGAAAGTAAAGGGACTGCGGGCCGGGGTTTTTTCCTTAGAGCCCCTTTTGGTGTCTTTTTTGGGCCCGGTTTTTTCAGGGGGTTTCTAAAAAACCCGAAAACCGGGTAAAAAAAGTCCGAAAACCCTTTGCCGTGGGGGAATTGCCCTTGGGATGGCAGTGACTGGCTTTTTCAGGCTTTGCTTTTTTCTGAACCCTGTTGGAAGCCCCTTTCTAACGGAATTTTTTAAACAGCGGGGAAAAATGGAAAGAGGGCTAAATTTAAGGGTTGATTTTTTACAGGTAACATAGTTTAAACAAATTTCCTGGGTGCTAATAAAACACACCCAGGGGAGAGTGAGGGCCATCACCCCAGACCATTTGGGACCGAGCATTTGGGAGCAGAGAAAAAAAATAGTTCAGTGACCTAGGAAGTAACCTTGTGTGTACAAGCAGGAGATAAGAATTGCTCTAGCTCTGAAAAGAGGCAATATCAGAACTGCAATGTATTTGCTAATAGTTTTTATTTATCTTTGCCTACATGTGCAAAGCTAATAATTGAAATCGAAATACCCCTTGAAGGCTTTGAGCTGTTGTGCGCTGAGTTCACCTACCTGACACATGCTCTTATGTTAGGTCTAAGGCTATGTTCACACGGCTTAACTGTGGGATGTAATTACGCCCCGCAGTTACGCCGTGTGGCCGGGGGGGAGCGGGGGAGGGAGCGGGGGGCCGGCACCTCGCCGGCCCATAGACTTTCATTGCTAGCGGCGCGTATACGCCGCTAGAAAGTGACATGTGAATTATCTCCCCCTGGCATATTCGCCGAGCAGGGAGGAGGGAACGTAACCCATAGTTCTCTAGGGAAAAATGTGGATTACCGTAATGACTGGGCCGTTTTCAGCCCGTAATTTGCGCCCTTCGGCGGGTAATTACGGACCGAAATACGGCCCATTTTAAGCCGTGTGAACATGGCCTTATGTTATGTCTGGGACTGCCACCAATTGCTTTAATAGGAGCCCCAAATGCCTCTTCCTTCCTCGCTACCTTCTTGTATTGAGGAATGGTTTGAATGGTTTTATGTATGTAACCCCCCTCAGATGTACAGCACCATGGAATTAATGGCGCTTTAAAATAAATAATGATAATAATAATAATAATAACAGAGCAGCCATGAAATGTGTACTGCTATATTCAAAGTCTATAAGACTGTCAAAGATAGTCAAGTGCTGTACTTACAGTATCTCACAAAAGTGAGTACACCCCTTACATTTTTGTAAATATTGTATTAAATCTTTTCATGAGACAACACTGAAGATCTGACACTGTGATACAATGTAGTCAGTGTACAGCTTGTATAACAGTGTAAATTTGGTGTGTCCTTTTTGGCAACAAAAGTGAGTACATCCCTAAGTGAAAATGGACAAATTGTGCCCAAAGTGTCAATATTTTGTGTGGCCACCATTACTTTTCAGCACTTGGGCATGGAGTTCACTAGAGCTTCACAGGTTGCAGCCATTGGTATCCTCTTCCATTCCTCCATGATGACATCACAGAGCTGGTGGATGTTAGAGACCTTGCGCTCCTCCACCTTCTGTTTGAGGATGCCCCACAGATGCTCAACAGGGTTTAGGTCTGGAGACATGCTTGGCCAGTCCAGCACCTTTACCCTCATTTTCTTTAGCAAGACATTGGTCATCTTGGAGGTGTGTTTGGGGTCATATTCATGTTGGAATACTGCAATGCGCTCCAGTTTCTGAAGGCAGGAGATCATGCTCTGCTTCAGTATTGTCACAGGACATGTTGGCATTCACGGTTCCCTCAGTGATCTGTAGCTCCCCACAACCGGCAGCACCCATGCGGCCCCAAACCATGTAGCTCCCACCACAATGCCTTACTGTAGACAAGACACACTTATCTTTGTACTCCTCACCTGGTTGCAGCCACACACGCTTGACACCATCTGAAAAAAAAAAAATCTTTGTCTCATCACACCACAGGACATGCGGACTTTCTTGTGCATCATATTTAAAAGAGGCCTAGCTCTGGGATGACAATCATGCAGACCAATTTGATGCACTGTGTGGCATATGGTCTGAACCAGGGGCGTTGCTAGGGTCCCAAAACATCCGGGGCTCGGACCCTTTGTGTTAAGTTTTGCTCAGTAGGACGGGGTTCACGCGGCATTTTTCACGCCCCAAGAACTGCGGCTTCTATCGGGGGGGACTGTCACTTCTCTCCTCCAGCGTACAATGCCATCGGATTGTACGCCGGAGAAGACGGACATGGTAATTCATAGCTCTCATGAGAGAGTATTAAAGGGCAAATACACCACAAAACGCACCCCGCAATTATGCCATGTGAACGTACCCTTTGTCTGGCTGCAGCAGCTAAAAACGTACACAACCCTGATGAATGACGGGTTTAAAAAAATTATATTCAGATACAATTCATCATCAGGCTGTAGTTTACATGTGTAAAGGACAGAACAGGCAGGATTATGTTTAGTGACGCAAATGGGGCAATATTGTGGATATGTGTGTTTATACACATATATATAGTACATACACATTTACATACACATGTACACACATATGCATGCACACACATACACACACATATACACAATACTAATATATATATATATTATTATATATTTATAATATACACACAAACATGCATACAACATATATATATACACACACATGCACATATATATACACACACACATGCACATCATATATATACACACACACATGCACACATATATATACACACACACATATATATATATATATATATATATATATATACACATACATGCATAGTTTCATAGTTTGTAAGGCTAAAAAAAAGTCGTCCATCTAGTTCAGCTGTTGTGCTAAGGTGTTGATCCAGAGGAAGGCAAAAAACCCCCAATGAGGTAGAAGCCATATTGTCATCATTTTAGGGAAAAAATTCCTTCCTGACTCCAATCTGGCAATCAAAAAAATCCCTGGATCAATGACCCCTCTCCTGAATCCTAGTCACTATAACTTGTTATATTATTACGCTCCAGAAATGCATCCAAACCCTTTTTTGAACTAGGTTATTCAATTCAACATGACCAGTCCCTAAGGCAGAGAAATACATAGTATCACTGCTTTACAGTAAAGTAATCCCTTTCTATGTTTATGTAGAAACTTTCGTTCCTCAAGACATAAAGGATGCCCCCTTGTTCTAGATACAGCCCTGTGTATAAATAATCTTGGGAGAGATCTCTTATATTGACCTTTGTTGTATTTAAAATATTTATTATGTCCCCCCGAAGCCTTCTTTTCTCGAAACTAAATAACCCTAATCTTGCCAATCTTTTGTGTACTGTAGTCCACCCAGTCCTTTTATTATTTTTGTTGCCCGCCTTTGTACCTGTTCAAGCTTTACAATGTCTTTCTGTGCACTGGTGCCCAAAAACTGTACACAATATTCCATGTGTGGTCTTACCAGTGACTTGTATAATGGGAGATTAATGTTCTCATCATGTGCATCTATGCCCCTTTTAATTGCACCCCATGATCCTATTTGCTTTGGCTGCTGCTGCCTGACACTGGCTGCTACAATTAGTTTACTGTCCACCAGGATTCCCAATTCCTTCTCCATGTCACTTTTACCCAGTGTTTTTCCATTTAACATGAAATCATGTAATGGATTTCTCTTCCCCATGTGCATAACCTTGCATTTATCAGTGTTAAACCTCATCTGCCTTTTTCCCTGCCCAGGCACTCAACTTATCCAGATCCCTTTGTAATTAACATATTATCCGATATTGTTTTGATTACTTTACAGAGATTAGTATCGTCTGCAAAGATCGATTTTTCTACTGTGTATTCCTGTGTAAGATCATTAATGAAAATGTTAAAGAGGATAGGGCTCAATACTGACCCCTTTTGGTACCCACTGTAACAGCGATCCCGTCTGAGTATGTACCGTTAATTACTACCCTTTGTTTTCTATCAGTGAGCCCGTTACTTACCCACTTGCACCATTTTCCCCAGTCCAAGCATTTCTTTTTATTTACCAACCTTTTTATGTGCACCGTATCAATGCTTTAGAAAAATCTAGATATATGACATCCAGTGCCTCACCCCGATCCAGTCTAGCACTGACTTCCTAATAGAAGTGATTGAGATTAGTCTGACACGACCGATCCTTCATAAACCCATGCTGAAACGGCGTTATACATTTATTTTCAGTGAGATACTCCAGGATAGCATCTCTGAGAAAACCTTCAAACATTTTACCTACAACAGAGGTTAAGCTTACTGGCCTATAGTTTCCTGGATCACTTTTTGACCCCTTTTTGAATATTGGCACCACATTTGCTTACAAACTATGAAACTATGAAACTATGAAACTATGCATACACACAAACATATATACACACACATGCATATATACATTAAGTACAATTTATATTTATGAAGATTATGTGGTGTTGCCCTTATTATACTATCTAGCACAGGTCTCTACAGTGAGGCTACTCACTCACTTGAGACCTTCCTGGGCACCTGTGAATGATGATGATGATGATGCTGCTGTTGTCTCCAAGGCTGAGTAGTTGCATGGTCTGGGACCCTGGAGCCACACAGCAGGGGCGGAGCTCCTCACTCATTGCTTCCTGACTGCCAGGCTCTCGTGCTCAGCGCTACAGCACAGGAAGTCCTGACAATCAGGAGCCACAGTGAGTGACAGGCGCCCCCTCCTCCCTGCTAAACACCGGCAACTGGTGCAGTCGCTCTCCCTCTGCCTCCCTGCACTGAATAATGGCTTGAGCTGTGTGTTTAGAGGATTTACATACAGCTCAGGAGATCGTCGGAGCTGCAGGCACATAGCAGCTGCCTACAACCCAACGGGCTGAGACTCGGGGCACAGGCAGGATTGTTCGGGGCTTGTGCCCCGAATAAACTAGCCCAGCGACGCCCCTGGTCTGAACACTGACAGGCTGACATCACACCCCACCAGCAATGCTGGCAAACCTCATACATCTATTTTGAAAAGACAATCTCTGGATATGATGCTGAGCGCGTGCACTCAACTTCTTTGATCGACCATGGCGAGGCCTGTTCTGAGTGGAACCTGTCTTGTTAACCCACTGTATAGTCTTGGCCCTTATGATGCAGCTCAGTTTCAGGGTGCTGGCAATCTTCTTATAGCCTAGGCCATCTTTATGTAGAGCAACAATTCTTTTTTTCAGATCCTCAAACAATTCTTTGTAATGAGGTTCCATATTGAACTTCTAGTGACCAGTATGAGAGAATGTGAAAGTGATAACACCAAATTTAACTCACCTGCTCCCCATTCACACCTAAGACCGTATAACACTAACAAGTCACATGACAACGTGGAATGAAATTGGAAAATTGGGCACAGTTTGTCCATTTTCATTTAGGGGTGTACTCACTTTTGTTGCCAGTGGTTTAGACATTGATGGCTGTGTGTTGAGTTATTTGAGTTGTGAAAACCTCATTCACATGCATGATATCCGGACTGTTGTGGGATTTGGCATAAAATCTGATCCAAAATTTGGACTTTCAGATTATTGCATTCTATAACAAGTCTATCCCATCTCTTGAACTGGCCAACGTGAGTTACATGTCCTACTTCTCAGCTTTACATTTGTAATGTATTATTTTACAGGAGTATAACTAAAATTCATAAAGCCCCAAGCAAAATGAGATGGACTCCTACCATGAGGTGACAGGTAACTGAAGCAGCAACATAAGTAGCAATAACTAAAGGAATAAATTATACTGACAAATATCAGAGAACTCACATAGTAGTGCCAGGCAAAAGATTGTTATTCCCTTCAAAAGGATCCAATGTTGATTTATGTATTGGGTCTATTAGAACGGGTTACATTGGAGTCATCAATTGACCTAAGTATTTCAAGGCTATTATACATTGCTTGAAAGCTTATCACTTTCTATTGGATCCAAGTGGATTTTTCTACAGCTAGGCACTTTATAAATGAGGTAAACCTTATGCTAAGACTGGAGAGGGATGTATATTTGAAAAGAAGTTCTGTATCTAAATTTAAGGAAATATGGGATCCTTGGCTGGATACAAATGGGTTGCCCACCAGGTTGCTACTAAGGGACAGAATCAACACTTTGCCTAGGTTAGGTTAACTAGATATATGGATTTATTGCTCTTCTATAAAGTCTATCATGGGGTGTGGTGTATTGCAGGCCCCTGCTTTAGAGGGGGAGGATTTGTTGGGGATCTACTATGTCGCAGTGTGGCTTTTGTTCTTAATCTATATTAATCTGTACACATCTGCTGAAACTGTTAAACCCTCTAGCGGACATGTAGTAAATTTCTATGTACTTTTATTGTCTTTTACGTTCATTTGATTGTCAATTTGAAAAAAACATATTTTTTCCAATAAAAATGATCAGATTTTAAAAAACAAAAATGTACAATGTTCTCACATTTAGGTGACCCCCATCTCCTCCCCAACCTCCAAGCCCCAGAGCAGCTGCTATGGCTGCTAAAGCTATAACTGTGCTCTTCCTATTGTACTTTCATCTGGAGGTGGCATTCTGAAGTTCAATAGAAATCTTTCATTTAATTTTGAGATGAAGTGTTCCTCAAATTTTCCTATCACCATTTCGAAATTGTTAATTGTTGTAATGAGCTTCACATAGCTCCTCTGCTGTACTTGATGAACCATACCATTTTTTTTCTCTTCTAGTACATTCAGTGCAGTCACTGACATTGTATCTAGGCAGAGACATCTTAACAGCATTATGGACACCTGGGCAGAGCTGTGCAATAGGCCCCACAAACAACACAACCACTCACAGGAATATATATATATATATATATATATATATATATATATATATATATATACACACACATTTATTATACACATAGTCAAGGACGGCATCAGAAATTTCAGAGCCCCATACAGCTGAAGCTTCTGGTCCCCACACACCCGTGCCGCCCCTTCCCTCCCACTGAAACCCTCGCCATCCCACCCCAGAAAAAGAAAACAAAATTCTGAGGTGAAAAAAAAATGCAATCACGCCATTGTTTTTGGATTTAGCTCTTGTTGGATTTTATCCAACAATGTGCAGTTTATCTATATTTTGTGGGTCAGTACATATACAAGGACCAGGAAATACCGCTATATGGTCACTGTGTGTCACCACTATAATGTTGCTGACCAAACCAGTATACCCAGATAAATATTGCCAAACAACAATATACAAAGACCAAATAATATTGCCACATATCACTACCATATGGAGACTTATACCACTATAATGTTACTACCAAGACCAATATAACCAAATAACAATATACAGAGACTAAATAATACTGCAACCTCATAACCACATATCACCATAAGGATACTGAATAATACTACCACACTGTTACTGAAAATAAACCATTACACCAAGACCAATATTTCCACCATACAGTGACCAAATAGTGGTAGATACCAGTGTACACAGTTCAGTTACATTCAGTGACTCACAGGTGACATCTTGTCTGATGAGGCGTTAATTTTCCCTTTTCTTCTCCATCCGGTCCAGATCACCATGATGTCTTCTCCTGGCCACGAATCATCCCTGCAGAATTCACAACACAAACACATGAGACTTTTTTATCATCTTGCTAACTGTGCCCCCCCCTATGTACAAACTCCCCATCCATAGCACCCAAATAGTAATAATTACTCCCTTGGTGCCCTGGTAGTTAGTTAGGTAGGGCCCCTGGAAGCTAGGTATATAGACTTTCTTGGTAGGAGATTTGTAGCACTCCCACCACTCGTAAGTAGTTGGTTAAAATATAGGGCTCCCAGTAGCTAAATAAGTATAAAAGACCCACTCTTGTAGCTAGGTATATAGGGCCCCAGAAGATAGGTAGGTAGAGTCCCCCGAGTAGGTAGGTAGATAAAGTCCCCAAGTAGGTAGGTAGATAAAGTCCCCCAAATAGGTAGGTAAATAGATCCTCCGTAGGGGGATGGCCAGTGTTCGGGGGAAATACTTGGGAAGTTTTTAAATACAAAATATTAGGACTAAAGTATTTTAAAAACAAATACTAAATACTTTCATCCCGAAGTATTTTAAATACAATACTAAATACTACTTCAAAAGTATTTTCCAAATACTAAAATACTTGAAAAAATGTAAACAAAAAATTTAATAAAAAACAAAAAAACGGATCAGAGGTCCTTTAGCCCACTAGTATTAGCATCTACCCTGCAGATAAGTCAGTGGCCCGGATTCATTGTGCCCCCACTCCTATAGAAGATTTTCTGTCACATGGAGGAGAGGATGCTACAGTAAAGAGAAACATACATAGTTTTCATTTGTTTGTCAGGCCGAAAAAAGACTACGTCCATCCAGTTCAGCCATTTTATTAAAATGTTGCTAAAGTGTTAAAGTGTTGATCCAGAGGAAGGCAAAAACCCATGGGGGTAGAAGCCAATTGTCCCCTTTTTAGGGGAAAAAAATTCCTTCCTGACTCCAATTTGGCAATCGGAATAAATCCCTGGATCACGACCCCCTCCAGAATCCTGGTCACTATAATTGTTATATTACTTAGAAATGTATCCAGACCCTTTCCAGAAATTTTGGTCACTATAACTTGTTATATTACATCTAGAAATGTATCCAGACCCTTCTCCAGAATCCTAGTCCTATAACTTTTTTATGTTATCACTCTCCAGAAATGCATCCAAGCCCTTCTTGAACTCTGTTAGTGAATTCACCATGACAAGTTCCTCTGGCAGAGAATTCCACAGCCTCACTGCTCTAACAGTAAAAAATCCCTTTCTATGTTTATGCAGAAACTTTCTTTCCTCAAGACGTAGAGGATGCCCCCTTGTTCTAGATACAGTCCTGGGTATAAATAAATCTTTAGCGGTACATTCCTTTAGTTACTATGCCCAATAATGTCAGGCATTTGGGGATATTAATTTAGTTTCAGTAACTCCATTAATAGCAGTTAACCCCATCATGTCCCTCATATTAACCCCTGTGTGCCCTATATAAGGATTACTAATATGTGAGACACATGGGGGTACTAATAAAGGACCTTAATTATGAAGATACCTAATTATTACCTCCTTGTCTCTCACATATCAGTTACTCTTATTTGAGGCACACAGTGGCTTAATGTGAGGGACATGATGGGGTTAACTGCTATTACTATGAAGGACATGAAGTTACTAAGCTGTAATGCATATGACCAGACTTTTTATCTGCAATGGTGGATTTCCCCCCCTCAGCTTATATTCGAGACAATACGTTTTCCCAGTTTTTTGTGGTAAAATTAGGGGCCTCGGCTAATATCCGGGTCGGCTTATACTCGAGTATACACGGTAATTTTACGGAATGGATTACGCGATTGGGATGATTAAAAACTAAAAATAAATCACGCTTCACTACAAGGCGGACTTGCGTTGCTGGAACGCGCTGGAATTTTCCCTCCTCTCGTCGCAGCTCGCACAAGATACTAGAAAAGAGAGTGATGATGTGACTCGCGCTGTTGTTTCTTTTCAAGTGCGGTGAGGCGGGTTATTTAAAATACAACATTTGTTTTGAATTTAGAAAGTAATTAAAATACTTAAAATACTTCCTAAAAGTATTTTAAGTACAAATACAAAATACTTAATAAAAAAAGTATTTCGATTACAAAATACAAATACCTGACAAGTATTTTAAATACTATTTTAATTACTTGTATTTTAAATACTCCCGAACACTGTAGATAGGTAGGTAGGTAGATAGATAGCGGTCTCCTGTAGGTTGGTAGATAGGAGCCTCTGGTAGACAGGTAGGTCGCTAGGGGCCCCCGGAAGGCAGGTATATTGGGGCCCTGAGGAGGTAGGTAGGTAGGTGGATAGGGGCTTCCAGTAGGTAGGTAGTTAGGTAGATAAGGGCCCCCAGTGGATAGGTAGATTGGGGCTCCCAGTAGGTAGGTAGTTAGATAGGGGCCCCCAGTAGGTAGGTAGGTAGAGTCCCCCCAGTAGGTAGGTACGGGCCTCCAGTAGACAGGTAGGTAGATAGGTGCCCCTGGAAGGCAGGTGAATAGGGCCCCCCTGTAGGTAGGTAGGGTCCCCCAGTAGGTAGGTAGATTGGGGCCCTGAGGAGGTAGGTAGGTGGATAGGGGCTTCCAGTAGGTAGGTAGTTAGGTAGATAAGGGCCCCCAGTGGGTAGGTAGATTGGAGCCCCCAGTAAGTAGGTATGTAGACACGGGCCCCAGTAGGTAGGTAGGTAGCAAGGTAGGTAGTTAGTCCGCCTGCTCTTGGCCACAAGCCTGGTGCTTTAGGTTTGAAGCCTAGGACAAGAAACAACGCAGGCATCGCAATGACGCCACTTCACTGCGCCACCTACACAGCGACATACGGCAGGGGTAGGGAACACATAGCTCTCTCTGCTCTGCCATACATCTCATTTGTATGCACATCACAAGAACATAAATACAATTGAGATAGCCTCTATGGTAGAAAGTCTTTCTGCCATTACTGTAAAGCAAGGGGGTGGTAGCTGCCCTTGTGTCACAGTGCTGCCGGGCCCCGTACAGCAGTACCAGCTGTTCTGCCCTTAAGGTATCATTGTACATAGTAGTCAGACACTAGCTCAGGTCCCCATCACATGACAGTAAATACAGCATCGATCAAACACAGAAGCTAAATAACCCCTGACATCCAAGGACTCACAGGAGATGTCTTCTCTAATGAGTCATGCTCTTCTCTAATGAGTTGTTCTTTTTCCCTTTTCTTCTCCATCCGATTCAGACTGCTATAACAACTTCTCCCAGTCACAACTCGTCCCTACAGGATTTACCACACAAACATCTTAGACTTCTCACTTTTTCAGCACTTCCCTGCCAATTTGTATCTCTGGTATGGGCGCCTCCCAATAATTAAGTAGGTAGTAATGTTTCCCACGATTAAGTAGGTATATACATCCCAGTAGGTAGGTACATAGTCCCACTGAAAGTAGGTGACATAGCACCCTGCAGGTACATAGGTATATCAGTAGGTAGATGTTCATCCCTCTGTAGATAGGTAGGTATATATGCCCCCTGCATGTAGATAGGTAGGTATAAATGCCCCCTGCAGGTAGGTATACAGCCCTCTGTAGGTAGGTACTCAGCCCCCTGTAGATAGGTAAGTATATAGCCCCCTGTAGGTATACATACAGGTCTCTGTAACTATATAACCCCCTGTAGATAGGTAGGTATATAGACCCCTATAGGTATATATTCCCCTTGCAGGAATACAGCTCTCTGTAGGTGTATAACCTCCTGAAGGTATACAACCCCCTATAGATATATATGCCTCTTGTAGCTTTACTGCCCACAGTAGTTATATACAACCTCCTGTTGATATATATGCCCTCTGTAGGTAGACAGCCCCTCTTTAGGTACATAGCCTCAGGTAGATATATATGTCCCCTGTAGGTATACAGCCCCCTGTAGATATATATGCCTCCTGTAGGTATACAGCCTCTCTGTAGGTATACAGGCGCTTCTGACCTATTAGAAAAAATAAAAATGATACTCATCTCTCCCCGTTTCCCTGCTGAGGAGCTAGCTCTGGGAGCTTGTATCTAGTATAGGAGGCATGATGTCATCATATGCTGCGACGTTACTCCCAGCATCCCCTAGGCCTGAAGTGCCTTCTTTCACTACTGGCCGTCAGCACATGACTCTTTACACCGCATGCAGGCCGGCAGTGAAAGAATAAAGTTACAGGAGTCAGGGGAGAGCCTCCAAGCTCCTGCTTTCACTGGATAGGGTATGCAGCTGCATGGGCAGACCCCCTGTGCTCATGGGGCCCTGGGGCAGCCGCCTACCCTGCCCAATGGAAAGTATGGCCCTGCTTCTAGGTACACAGTATTGCCAGTAATTTTTCTTACTTGCAGCTGAATACAGAATTTTCTCACTACTGCAACTGGGTCATATGAACTGCATTCTCTCTATGCATTCCTAAGAAGATTTAGTGTATGTTCACACGGCTTAATTGTGGGGCGTACAGTATGACCCGCAATTACGCTGGCTGTTCAGGAGCTCGCGCCGTCATAGACTGTCATTACTCGCAGCGTGAAAGCGTTGTGAATAAATGACATGTCACTTATCTCCCCGGGGCGTTACATACGATCATTTTGGGTACGAGCGGGTGGAGGGGTGTAACCATAGTTTTTATGAGGCTGTGGATTACCGTAAATAAATGGGGGCGCATTTCGCTCGTATTAGAACGCAGTCGCTGGGCAATACGTGGCGAATTGCATCCAAAATGCGTGGGGAAATAACCTTATAGTCAGTCTCATAAGAATGCATAGAGAGACAGACTTCCTGTCAGCATCAAAAGCGCAGTGTCTTTCAGAGGTCATGTGACCTACCAGATACTGTTGCATCAGCCAGATATCCTGTATTGAGCTGCAGGTAGGCAGAGTTACTGGCACTACATTGTACCTAAAAGCAATTTCTAATGAACTAAGGTACAAAAACTGGTCCTTTAATAACAGCACTCGCTGTCTTTTTGGGTAGAGGGATATTATTAGTAACCTTCATGTTTAATAAGAAACTTAAGGAAACACTCAATTTTTTTTGTCTACATAGTGCAGCATAGGCTATTATTAAATAATAGTTGAGAGGTTCTTGCTTTTTCTCTCTGCCTCCCCCCCCCCCACCCCTACTTGTCCACCAGTAGGAGTCTTCTAATGCAGCCATCATTTCCCATTATGGTATGTTCACATGACGGACTTTAACGTGGAATTTGACTCCATGTTAAAATCCTCATGCAAGCCAACTCTCATTCATTGGAATCACCAGTCTGGGCTGTAGTTTGCACAGTGAACTACAGTATGGATTTTCCACACTACTGATTTCAAATCATAAAAAGAACAAACATTCTTTTCAGCACATTCTGCTTGACTTCCGCGTCAGCCGGTGTGACAATAATCCGCCCCAATCATATGGGGCTAATCCGCATTCGACTCAGAGACACAAACTGTCTCTGCAAAGATAAAGTATTGCCTCAAAAGTATCACCTTGGATTTTGCCAAGGATTACACGTTGGATTTTTCCTGTAAGAAAAACCTGATATATGAACATACTTATAATAATAATAATAATATTAATTTTTATTTATATAGCGCCAACATATTCCGCAGCACTTTACAAATTAGAGGGTGTACATACAGACATTACACATTAAAAGAACTTACAAATGAGACACGAGGTATGAGGACCCTGCTCGCGAGGCTTCAATCTATTATGGTGTATGGGTGAGACAAAGGGTTAAGAAGTGCTCAGTTTACTATGGTCCAGCCATGTTACATAAATAAGAGGTGTACTTGTATGCCTCTGGCTTTGCTGACATGTGGGAGTGTCATGACACATCATTAGCTCTGTTAGGAGTCCTATCTAGCCAAGGATAAATCAGTTACATAGAGCATCTGTTCCCTAACTTACTCTGTAGAGTCTCCAGTGTATCCTATAGGATGCAGGTTCAGCCAGTTTCGCCTGCCTCCTGCTTGTGCCCGATAATTTTCTTTCTGTCAGCTCTAACAACCTCATTTCTACCACAAAGAAATTACTATCTATTACCATTACAGCTGGAAATCTAATGAAGACTTCCATAGCCGTCATGGTAATAGGCAAGAAGTAATAGAACCGCCATCTTGGTACATGGTATGGTATTCATATAATGCAGAAGGGTGTACAAGTGATCAAGCACCCTAGTGGCCAAGTACCCTAGGGGGACTTCTGGTATATGTAAATATTATATATTATTATATATATATAATTATATATTATATATATATTATTATATATATATATATATATATATATTATATATATTTATATTTTTACAGTCCCAGGTTACGAATGGGAAAAGGGTTTTTGTTCTTTTTTGTTTTGGATCATGCAGGGAAGGGTTTTTACATTTGTTTTGCTATCTGTGCTCCTGCTAAGAAGATTTCTCCTAATTTTTGCCCATGTTCTGCTGTGGCATGCTAGAACTATATATATATGTAGTCTTAAAAGTATAAAAAAAAACAAAAAACATTAAGGGCGACATGTATGAAGCTCGCCTCGTCGGAGCGCACGTTTTCGAGCGCTCGAACGTGAAAGCTGCACCTCATGTATGTCGGCGCCCGAGGTGCGCTCATACATGTGGTATAAAGTCCACCGCACCTTGCCAGTGTGTGAGGCACAGTGCGGGACTGCGCCTAAGATTCGCCGCCCGAGGAGATGCGCTCATACATGCGGTGTAAAGTTCACCGCGCTTTGCCAGTGCGTGAGGCGCAGTGCGGGACTTAGGCGAAGAAGGGACTGCACCTAACATGTATTCCGATTCGAGACAGGCTGGAAAACAGCGAGAAATCATTAAACATGTTAGTGAAGAGCAAAAAGAGTTGTCTTTCAAATGAATGAATGAATAAAGTGAAAAATCAAAGCTGTCTAAAAGCGAATAAATGTAGTGAAAAAGTGGATCATCTAAAATTAAAGGGAAAATATATAAGATCGCTCAAGAAATAAATATCAGCTCTCAGCTCCGTGAGGCAAGGAGTTTGAATCAAAAAAATCGTTTTTATTACGTGTAAAACATTATCAGAAAAAGAGCTCAAACCTTCTAAAAAAATACATAAAGAAACTCACTTTCCAAAAATCAAGAACGGCGCAACATCAGGAATTTGGATATTGAAAATTGCCGGGAAATACAGTAATTCAAATTCTGTAAGCTATTCTCATTGGTCGGCATAAACCAGCCAATCAGAATAGGAGCGACAGTGACCCATTATAAGCTATGGAAAAGTATTGACCAATCAAATGCAAAGGGGGGACAGTTCAAAATACAGTAAAAATGCAGAAAAGAGCTGATTGGTATAACTAGCGGGGGCTTGGCTATCCCGGCTAATCAGAATAGGAGCAACAGTGAACCATTTTAACCTATGGAGTAGTATTGACCAATCAAATGCAAAGGCGGGACAGTTCAAAATACAGTAAAAATGCAGAAAAGAGCTGATTGATTGAACTACCGAGGGCTTGGCTATCCCAGCCAATCAGAGCGCGAGCTACTTTGTCCCATTGTAGTCTATGGACAGATCGGGGCAATGAAATCTTGGCTCTCAGCGCCGTGCGGCATGGAGTATGATTAAAAAAATCTATTTTATTAGGTGTAAAACATTATCTGAAAAAGAGCTAAAACCTTCTATAAACATACATCAATCAAATCCCTGTAAGCTCTTCTCATTGGTCGGCAAAAACCAACCAATCAGAATAGGAGCGGCAGTGACCCATTACAACCTATGGAGAAGTATTGACCAATCAAATGCAAAGGCGGGACAGTTCAAAATACAGTAAAAAAGGCAGAAAAGAGCTGATTGGTTGAGCCCAGGCGGCAGATATGAATCCACCAATCATATGTAGTGTGTCTATTTTGAGTGCCGCAAGAAGGGCGCGATAGAAGGGCGCCTTAAAAGTTATTACTGTCTATGGGAAATATTCTAGTACTGTGATTGGTTGGGGGGAAGAGGGGCTCGTCCAGCTTAGCCAATCAGCAGGTGAGCTACTTATCTCATAGAGTTCTCTGGGGAAAAGAAAAGCAGAGCGAGCTCTGTTTGTGATTGGCTAAGTTAAAAGAGGCGCGGTTATTTGGGCCAATGGGAGAGCGAGCGACGCTCTTATGAGTTTTCTATTAGCTACTGCTTTCCACAACGTGTAATATGTGCCAGGAGAAAGAAGTGACATGTCTATGGGGAAAGTGAAAGTCTACGGGAGCATTTTAGAAGTACGTGCTGGCCAGGGCATACTTCTAAAAAAACCAGTGTATTGCGGTGCATACAGCACGTGCCGTAATACGCTGTGTGAACATATCCTAAAACACAAAGTCGGGGCTAATGTACAAAGGAAATATCCTGTACTTGGTCTATGTAATTTAATTTAAAGACTTACTGCTAGGACACAGACAATTATGATGAACTCAAACACCCATGAGCCCTAATCTTCAGCGGACATAAACCACTCATTTCTATTAATGTGAGAACATTGGAATTCCCACTTGAAGAACATAAATGAATCCTTGTTTAGCAGGAAAATTTTTCTTTTCCCTTCCCACCACAACAGTAAATTGCATCACATAATTATGTAATTAAGATTCAAACATATATCTATTTATTACATTTCTTAGAGTTACGTTTCTTCACAAATGTATTTTATAACTCGGGTTTTTACGTCACTGTTTGATATTTTTTCTTCACTTCATTACGATGCATTATTTTCCTACCGGGCTGTCAGGAGCTTTCAGTCAGAGTCCTGGATTACCTAGCTATTTGTTTTAGGACAATTTAGTGTAACATATATTGCAGTTTATCTGTAGGACAAGGATTCTTCTATCTCTGTTTATCCATTTGAGCTATTCCAGTTGTTATTATTGAGTAATATTATTTGTAGTGCGCTTGTCTCCTGATCTGCATTGTGTGCGGTATTTCCAGTACTACATCAAGGTTCTCACTTCCGGAATGCACGTTTGCGTTCCATGACAAGCGAACTCTGCCACACGCTTTGCAGGTCAGTACAATCCTGTCTTGCATTTTTGTAATTACTTGTCTTGCTATACTTTCTATTTAAGTGTACGTTTGACATACAGTATTATGCTATATTCACACACTCGAAACGCGTCAGCTGAACTTGTCTCTTTTGCCACAATGTGAGTTGCTTTTACCTAATTTTTTAATAAAGGATTTGATATTATTTATGTCATCTTGATCGAGTGCTGATCGAAAAGGACTATACACATTTCTAGCGAGAGAGATAGCCTGGGAAACTTTGCCTTGGATAATCAAGGCACAAAGAAATTCACATAAACTTCAATAATGTTTATAACTAAGGCCAGGCTCACTTTGTGGATTGTAAACTGTAGAGTAATCCACCACACATCACACATTTTCTTGCAGAAATGTAGATGTATTTTATTTATAAGCAAGATAAATTTTGTATGCATTTGTAGGTATTCCAAGCTAGAAGTAATATTTTGTAGCTCAAAATTAAAGAAAAAACCTGGTATAATGTAAATTGGGATCTCTGGGACCTCCGCTATGAGTATCCGTAGGAATACTTGATAAAGGTATCCCAACAGATCCCTCAACACATCCATAGGAACAACAGTGCAAATGTAGCCTTTAAGTTACTATGGGTCACATGTATGAAAACTGTCTAGGTCTAAAACTCACTTTGTTGCCCATAGCAACCAATCAGAGCCCATAGCAACCAATCAGAGCGCCCCTCTCATTTTTCCAGAGCACTATATGAAATGAAAGGGGCACTGTGATTGGTTGCTATGAGCAACAAAGTGAGTTTTAGACTTAGACAGTTTTCATACATGTTGCCCTATGTTTTCACTGTGACACCAATGTAAACTCTTTTTGTGCCAGACAAAATAGTGCGGTCGACCCATTTATGCATGGCCTGACAGTATTATATAGTAATGGGAAAACCCTCAAAATATTGGTGATTGGTCTTACTGGTCATCATATTATGATGAAATGGGAGAAATAAAATTTAAAGAGCATCGCTATCTCAAATAGTTTTTTAAGTTTTTTTTTTAGTCTGCTATTTAACCAATTTGTGCTTTTTCAGTCTCGGTCTTTAAATACTGGGAGAGGTATAAGCCGAGTTTCCTTTCCGAGGCCATCAGGTTTTTTCATTGTGCAATTAATTGTGAGCAGTGATACACAGTGGCCTTTAAGGCTATGTTCACACGGGGTAATTTCGGCACGCATTTCGCCGCGTATTTGCGCTCTAATACGGGTGAGATGCGCAGCGAAATTACGACAATCCATAGTTCTCTATGAGAACTATGGATTGCGCCTCCTCTCCCCACTCATACAATACGAGACACACGATGTACTGTGGCGTATACTGTACGCGCCGCAGTACATCGTGTGAACATAGCCTAAGTCTTACATCTGCTTTCAGGAGGTTGGTGAGCAGGGTTTTGGAAGTTGTAAGTGCAAACTCCTGTGTCCGGCAGCCCACACAGACAGTAAGTGATGAGAAAAGTGTTATAATGACACCACATAGAGATTGCTACACATTTTTGAGGTTTAGATGACTTTAATAGTCGTTTAACATTTTTCCAACAAATTAATAATTAAAGGGTTGTCCAGGTCAATATGTGAAAGGCAATGGCTGCTGCTGCACTAGGAAAATGACAAGTCATACTGTCCTCCCCACTCCCGTTCCAATGCTTCTTCTGCTCCTGTAAACTGCAGTCGCTGATTAGCTCATAAATGCCAACTCTCCCGTTTTTGGCGGGGGGGTCCCGCTATTTGGGGTCCCCTCCCGCCCTCCCGGGGGAGTTGGCATTCCTCCCGCCGCCTGCTGGCGGCGGGAGTTCTTTAAATGGCCGCGGCGACAGAGTAGCGCTAGTGCGCTACTCTGGCGCCGCCGGGCCGCTCCTAAAGGCAGGTGAAGCGGCCGCTGCGCCCGCTTCACCCGCCCAGAGTCTCGCTGTGCAGGGAGGAGGCAGGAGGGAGCGCTCCTTTCCTCCCTCCTCCCCCTGTATGTCCAGCGCCCGTGTGTGCGCCGCACATACAGGTCAGCGGCGCAGGGGAAGTGACGCGCGGCTGCTCTCACTTCCCCCTGCGCCGCTGAGGAGATCGTCCGGAGCGGCCGGGCTGCAGGAGCCTGGTGAGGTCAGTGGATTTTATTATTTTATTTTTCTTAGCTATATGGGGGGCTCTACCTGGCAACAATGGGGGCACTACCTGGCAACAGAGGGGTCACTACCTGGCAACAGAGGGGTCACTGGAGGTGTCACTGCCTGGCAACAGAGGGGTCACTACCTGGCAACAGAGGGGTCACTACCTGGCAACAGAGGGGACATCTACCTGGCAACAGAGGGGGCACTACCTGGCAACAGAGGGGGCACTACCTGGCATCAGAGGGGGCACTACCTGGCAAACAATGGGGGCACTACCTGGAAACAGAGGGGGAACCTACCTGGCTAACAAAGGGGGGCACCTACCTGGCTAACAAAGGGGGACACCTACCTGGCTACAGAGGGGGCATCTACTTGGCTACAAGGGGGCATCTACCTGCCTGTAAGGGGCACTACCTGCTTATGGGGGGTTACTACCTGGCTATAAGGGCATCTACCTGGCTTTCTTCCAAAGCCGTTATGCAGTTAGGTGGAGTGGGGTGTGGCTTTTTGAAGGGGCGTGACATACCGACAAGATGGGCGTGTCCATGCAAATTTTTGTCACGACGCGCGTAGCGCGCCGCCCACTAGTATCTCCTGCCTTTTCATTTTCAAAAGTTGGCAACTATGGATTAGCTACAGTGGTCACATGTTGACATTACTATTTAGAGCAGCGGTTCTCAACCTGTGGGTCGCGACCCCGGCGGGGGTCAAACGACCAAAACACAGGGGTCGCCCCTAGCCCGGGCAGGGCGGCCGGCCGGCCGGCCGGAGAGCTGAGAGGGGCGCCGCACTGGCTTAATAGCTGCAGGGAGGAGCGCTGTGGCCGCCGCTGCGCCCCTCCCTGCAGCTGCTTGCATAGTGCTGCGCCCACAGCGTTTGAATTACTGAGGGGAGGGGGAGCAGTGGGCGCCGTTACTCGCAGCATTGTTGGCTCAGTGACCCGCTTCTATGAGCGGCGCTGCGGCGAGGACGGACTTACGTCCCGCCGGTTCTTGTGGGCGGTGCGTGCAGGACGCTGAAAGCGCGCTCCATCACGCGCCCACAAGATGTACCAAGCATCAGGAACAGCCCTCCCGTACTCAGTGCAGAGAGAACGCTGACACTGCACGGCAGGACTGTTCCTGGCTGCAAGGTAATTTAGTGTTAAACACACACACACCCACACACACACTGCATCATGTAATGTCTGTATGTGGTACAAGTAATGTGTTATTAACCTGTTACTTGTACCACACACAGCCATCACATGATATGCACATTACATTTACGCCCCCCCCCCTTATAGGTGGGGCTGAGTGGCACATGAGGGGTCACATATGTAACCCCTCATGTGCCAATCACAGCCTCCCCGCCCCCCCACGGACAGTGTTACATCTATGTAACGGCTCTGAGTGGTACCTTTATATGTATGTGACATGTAGAGGTACCGCTCAGAAGCATCGCATATATGTAACCCCCTCCCTCCCCATGTAGCAAAATTACAGTTTTGAAGTAGCCATCAAAATTTTTTTGTTTGGGGTCACCGCAACATGAGGAACTATATTGCGGGGTCACGGCATTAGAAAGGTTTAGAACCACTGATTTAGAGCCTTCATTTCAAATGGTGATGTCAGGCAATTATATGTGACAGCTGTAACTAATCAGCGACTGCAGAGCACAAGAGCTGACCGTCAGGAGTCGGAAATGAACAAAAGACCCAGCAAGAGTAGTGACAGAGGCAGTATTGGTATAGATTATTTTTTGCAGCAATTTTCTTTCATATTTTGTCCTGGACAACTCTTTTAATGCAGATAGGAAGCTCATCAGACTCCTCTACGCTTCCCCTTCTGCACTGATTACTCTTTCTCAATTAAATTGTGAAATCCATCTTGAGTAAAGCAAAGATAAAGTTGGATTATGAGTTTCATTAACAAATCAGGCTACAGCTGCTGCCCGTAGGAGTCTATAAAGAGGGAGGGGGAAAAGAAGCAGCAAGCAGCTTCAAAGAGACAGAGATAAGCATTCTATTGCTGCTTTAAGAAAGTTTTCTTTCTTATGCCAGTGCTCATTGTAAAGGCAGTTACAAAGCCATTGGACATCACCCCCACACCTGTCACACAATCAGTAGTTCAGCAGTAGGCCTATAAGTATGCCATCTTAGGCCCGGTTCACACGGCTTATTCAAGCCGTAATTGCGAGACGGATTCCGCCTGCAATACGGCTTGAATAAGGGGCGGGGGCGCTGCCCGCCGACCCCATAGACTTTCATTATCCATGCCGCGTATTCCGCCGGGATAATGAACATGTCAATTTCTCCCTGCCCGGCGGATTCGCTGAGCAGGTAGGAGAGACGGAATCCACAGTTCTCATATAGAACTGTGGATTACCGTTATGGCTGGGACGGATTCCAGAAGTATTGCAGCGCAGTACGGCGCGCAATCCAGCTGCAATCCGTGCCCAAAATAAGCCGTGTGAACGGCCCTTTAGTGTTCCTATTAAACCCTGCTAGAGGTAAGATTAATAGTTCAAAGTGGTAATTTGACAATATATTACAATATATAACTGCAGTATATTGTACAAGCAATCATGTGTTTAAGTCCCCTAGGGGTCTACAAGTTAAGGTTAAAAAAAAAAAAATCTGTAAAACGCCAAACTAATAATTATTTTATTTATACGATATGGTAAATGCTGTAAAAAAAAATCTCAATGCCATAAGGGGATGTTCACACAGCTGATTTGGGGACAGATTTCAGCTGTATTGCGCGCCGCATTGTGCTCCAATACGGCTGAAATCCGTCTCTGTCATTACGGTAATCCACAGTTCTCATAGAGAACTATGGATTCCGTCTCCTCTCCCCGCTCGGCGAATACACCGAGCGAGGAGAAAGTGACATGCACATTATCCCGGCGGGATACGCGCCGTGAATAATGAATGTCTATGGGGCCGGCGAGCAGCCGCCATCCTGCCCCCGCTGCATGGCAGCCGGCGTAATTGCGGCCGACATCCGTCCCCGCAATTACGTCGGCAATAAGCCATGTGAACTTCGCCTAATTGTGCTTTTTGGTCACTTGCGTTCCTGAAAACAAAATGGAATAAAAAGTGTTCAAAAAATTACCACAAAATGGTACAAAAACAAAGCTACAGCTTTCCCTGCCTAAAACAAACTCTCACACGTTACCTTGATGGGAAAATAAAAAAGTTTTTGGCCTCATAATATGCTGATGCAAAACAAATGTTAAAAAAGTTAACAAAAGAAGCTGTAAAAATGATATCAATTAACTAAATTAAATTTAACTAAAATTATGCAATTGCTATTTTTTTCTTTATTCATCTCCATAAATAAGTTTTTCTTTTTAAGTTTACTACAATGTGAAATGGTACATTAAAGGGGTGCTCCAACACTAACAAATGCTCTTTAGTCTGTCGAGGGATGATAAAACATAGAAGGAAAGAAGAAAACTTACCTCAAACTCTCCCATTCAGTTGCTGTGGCCGTCACAATGTTCCCAATAGATTCCTTTCCTGCTATTTTTTCCTATGACCGTTGTATCCAATCACAGGCTGCAGCGGTCATGTGTGGTATATCCAGCACCAGGATTGCGGCAGGGATTGAACGGGAGGGTTTACAACGTCAGTTTTCTTCGTTCCCTCTATTTTGTATCATGGTCAAACATACTAAAGAGCATGTGTTGGGGTCGGAACACCCCTTTAACCCATTCCCACCGCATGGTCACAAGTCTTTGGCTCTTTAGGCTATGTTCACACGGCTTAATTGCGGACTAATCCCGCAATTACGCGTGTGATGGGGCTGGGACGGGGTTGAGCGGGGCGGCACATTCTTCGCTGGCCATAAACAATCATGCTGGCCGTATACCGCTGAAGGACATGTCAATTATTCCCTCCGCGGTCTTCGCCGAGCAGGGAAGGACTAATCATATTCCTATAGAATGGAATTCCGTAATGAATGGCCATTTTCGCCTAATTGGCGCATTTTCGCGCTAATTCGACAATACGCCCATTTTAGGGAACACCTTTATTGTTATCTTCCCCACCATCCAAGAGCCATAACTTTTTATTTTTGTCTACATAGACATATGGAGAATTTTTTTTTTTTACTGGACAACATGTACTTTTTTAACGGTATTGACCATAGCATATAAAGTACTGGGAAACCCCAAAAAATTCTAAGTGGGGTGTCTATTTTGTGGGGAATTTATTTTTACTCTGTGGTATAAATAATGTGTTTTTTATTTATGCTTTAGAACTTTTTTTTTAATCATAAACTTTTTATTGGTCATGTAAAAATTATTACAAAGCAAGGTAAGGAACATACCGTTATAGGACCAAATTTTAACTTTTAACCCTAACAACATCCCATGCCCCCCTGGTCAGACAATACCAGTCGCTAAAGCTGTAACTGACTATTGGACAGCGTCCATCCACACAATCCCTACAATCAAGATCTCTGTTGATCCTACACTGAGACCCCCGCCACTCTGTACCTAACTAGGTTTTCAGAAGCAAGACCCAGTGTATCAAGCTACTTAGCCCATATTTTATTATATTTAAGTTTGGCCCCTCTCTTGAAGTACGCCCCTCTCTCTAATGCGATCAGCCATTTTACTTTGTTGATTAACTTCTGTTCTTACGGAGGATCTTCCTCCAACAACTTTGATGCTATTAATTTCCTCACCATGTATAACAGTCTAGATACTGCAATTTTCTCAGCCTCTGAAACATTTCAATCTTCCACATAACCCAGAATACAAATTGATGGATTTCTGTCTATGTTAATCCGGTAAATTTGCTGAATCAGTTGGATAATTAACCCTTTAATCCCTCCAAAGAAAAAAAAATATTACTCTTCATTTTTCTCCTCCTCGCCTTCCAAAAGCCATAACATTTTTATTTTTCCACCTACATAGACATATGGGGGCTTTTATTTTGCGGGATAAGTTGTACTTTTTAATGGTGTAATTTATCCTACCATAGAATATACTGGGAAACCGCAAAAAAATTCTAAGTGGGGCAAAATGTGAAAAAAATGTACTTGCGCCATGTTTGCGGGAGTTTTGTTTTTGCGGCGTTCGATCTTCGGTAAAAGTGATGTGTTATCTGTATTCTACAGGTAGATACGTATCCGCCAATACCAAACATGTATGGTTTCCGTTATGTTTTGGTGGCGTAAAAAAATTTCAAACATTTTCTATTTTTGAAATTTGCAGCACGGCACCATTTTGTGTGACCAATAACTTTTTTGTACTAACACCTACGGACGTCAGTGAGGCGGCATTTTTTACGGGCCGAAATGCACTTTTTATTGATAGCAGTTTGGAATGCATGCAATTTTTTTGATCACTTTTATTCCAATTTTTATAGGAAATGAAATGACCAAAAAAACGCAATTTTGACGTTTGGAATTTTTTTTCTACGTTGTTCAGGGCACGGGACAAGGGATGTTATATTTTAATAGATCGGACTTTTTCAGAGGTGGCGATACCAAATATGTGTAACTTTTTTATTTTATTTCTTTTATTTGTAAAATGGCGAGAGGGGGGGTGATTTGAACTTTTAACATATTTTTTTTTCATACTTTAAAACATTTTTTTTTACTATAACTTTCAGTCCCCCTGGGGTGCTTTACCACTAGGTGATGCAATCATTTATACAGCCTAATGCATTGTACAGACAATGCATTAGGGTGTACCAAGATGGCAGTTTCCCCACTTCCTGCCTGGGGCTGGAAGTGGGGCAAACGAAAACATGGCAGTGATGTTCAGTAACTGCGGGGGCTCCGATCGGAGTGAAGAACGATTCGTGGCACCACTTTTCATTCATTTAGATGCCGCGACCATCTTTGCTGCGGCGTCTAAGGAGTTAAACAGCTGTAACCGCCGGGTGTTAGCTGCAAATAGCTGCTAACACCTGATGGCTGTGTGCACGGGATCACGGAGCGATCCCTCTGCACAACTCCTTAACGCCACCAGGACGTACCCATACGTCCAGGTGGGTTATGGAGTTAAAGTCCAATATCTTTCTAGTTTGGGAAAATGCCAGAACGTGTGCACCTATGACAAATAGGAGAGTCCCTAAGTCCAATTTTATGTAGAAATAGAAAGGTTCTGTAAACTCTATGAATCAGAAATAATTGAGAAATTCAATGTTATTCGCTTACTGAAATTAACGGGATGGTTCTCAATATCTCCTCACAAATATTAGGCTCTATTCGGCCAATATCTCCTTTCCACCTACTATGTAAGCCTACTGAGTATCTGGAAAAAAATAAAGTTTTATACAGAGTGGATATAAGTCCCTTCATTGTTTTGGTGTTTTTAACCCTGTCTATCGGACAACCAAGGGGTGTCTCAGAGCTCAGTATAGGAGGTACAACCCTGTAGCCCAAAATCTGCTTGTAATTTCCACCACAGTTTATGCATTAAATACAAAGTTGGAAACTTGTTTGAATGCACTAAAAAAAAAAATGTAGCCTCCAATTTGCCATAGAGATTCGGGGATTTAAAGTTATGGGGTAATAATTTTAAGTTTAGGTCCATGTCTCCTTCTCCGTTCCAACCCCTCAGGTGCTGCAAATGCGCTGCCAGGAAATAAACTTCCGGATTAGGAATTGTCAGCCCTCCCTCGTCCTTTGCCAATTGCAGAGTTTCCAGCTTTATTCGGGCATGCGTCCTAACCCAAATAAGAACTCTAAAGATAGTGTTTAGTGTTTAGAATCTCTTGGGGAGCCAAATTGGAGAATTATGCAAGTTACAATAACTGACGCATCCAAATCCTCTTTACCAGATTTGATCTACCCGTCATCGAGTTTACTTTTAAATTTGACAAAAATGTATTTCCTGAATTAAACTGTTTTATACTGATCCCACGGCTAAAGTGCAGTCCAATGGTATCCAATCATAGACTTTGATTTGAGAAGGGGAACAAGACAGGGATGCCCTTTGTCTCCATTGCTGTTTGCCCTGGCAATTGGGACGTTGGCAGCCTAGATTAGAGCAAATACTCATATTGAAGGCTTTAAAAGAGGTGGAATGGAAGACAAAATAGCTTTGTACGCCGATGATATTCTCCTTTTTTGGCCAATACTAGCAGCCCATTGCCAGAGGTAATTACTACCATCAAATGCTATGGCATCTATTCAGGGTTAAAAATCAATTGGGGAAAATCGGTTATTATGCCGGTGGATGCCTGAACAATTTACTCTCCCAGAGGACATTCAACTCCTGTATCCCACTATTTTAGATACCTGAGAATAATTATTTCTTTGAATTTACAGGAATTTGTGCGACTGAATCTGGATCCACTGCTTGTCAAAAAAATAAAAACATTCGCTATTTTCTGTGACCAATAGCTGTTTTGCTTTTCCCCCCATGGAACTTAGTGAAGGCTTGTTTTTTGTGAACTTTTTATTGGTACCATTTTGGGGCACGTAACTTTTTGATCATTTTTTTTATTCCAATTTTTTGGCTATGTTTAATGACTAGAAAACCATGAAAGAGGCATAAAACTTAGACAAAATAGTTAGACCTAAAATATAACTTTTAATAATATTAATCTTAATCTTAACACTTGACGCTACCTATGCTTGCCTCATAGGTAGTGTCACAGTTCTCAGCTACGGCCCATCGGCGTGCCTGTGTCTCCCGTGTCCCGGCCAATCCTCAGGTGTCGCTGGCTCTTGTCACTCACCTGTTCTGGCTCCCTGGCATCCTGTGCGCACACTGTGGGGCAAGTGCGCGGAACTGCACTACATTTAAAGAGTCTGTGTTCCTATGTTCGTCCCAGTGACCTGTGACCTCTGGCTTCTTAAGGAACATCCTACCTTTGCTCTGAGTCAGTTCGTTGGTGTTTCTCCTGTGAGCTAGACCTCCGTTTGCTGAAGTTTCTGCTGAACTTCTGCAGTTAACCCTGCACCATTCATAACCATTAAGGGACATATGCATTTTCCTATTCATCATTTAAGTATTATCTTTTATAGGTTACTGTGGATAATTTAAATGTTCTTCCTGATGAACCCTGCTATCTGGGAGAAAAGCGTCAAGTGTTAAGACTAAGTATCTTCAGTGTCCGTATCTATATGTGGGAATTGTTATTTGTGTTGGCTTATGTTAACTCACTCTTGGTCACTTATTATTATTAATTTTGGTGTATTATATTGTAATTTGTGGGTATTTGGTTTAGGTTTGTCTCTTTGTTAGTGATTAAATGGATATTTTAGGGTACTCTTAGTATAAGTTGCAGTCGGAGTAACCCTTATTGGGGTGGTTACCCCGAGTGTGATCGATAGGTAGTTAGTATCTGTTTAGGGAATTGATAGGGTCATTGTTGAAGATTTTTTATTGGATATTATTAAAAGTTATATTATTAGGTCTAACTATTTTGTCTAAAGTCTATACCTCTTTTGTGGTTTTCTAGTTGATATTAGTATGGTATACAGCTAGGAAGGATATCTTGGAGTTTCAGTGTCTCTACCTCCTCGTTGATTAGGACACAGGTAGTTTGGATGTTAAATGACCAAAATGTACAAAAAAGTGGTTTAACTGTATTAAACAAAATACAACTCAGTTTGCAAAAACAAGCCCCTATATAGCTATGTCAACTTAAGAATAAAAAGTTATGGCTGTTGCACAAAATTGCTGCTTCAGGAACAGGTTGAAGTACAAGACATGGGCATTTATAGATGTGCACAATGTACTCTTGTTTTTGCAATATATACTTTCCCTTTCGGTGCTATTGGGACAGGTAGCTGACAGCTGCTATAACTTCTTCTGTCGGCAGTAACTAATGAATTTCTCCTAATAGGCTGAAGGGAGAAGAAGCGGAAGATCAGTGGATAACCTTTTCCACCTCTGAATTATAATGCTGAGAATAAGGGACAGAAAATGCCCACCGACTTTCAAGTCAGCTTGGACAGTGAGAAGTTTATGAATTTCTCTATGGTTATTACACCGTACATATATTACAGGTATTATGCACATTATAATCCCAGGAGCTATTCTAGCAGATTCTCAGAAAACACATTACTACAAAAATCCAGTACATATTCCAAGCAAAACCTTCCTTATTCATTACATACAGTTTTGCAGTATTTAGAAACATTCTGCTGCTAATATATGGCTGTGTCCTGGGACAAACAAAATTGACGTTTTCATGACTATATGAGGAAGCCAGTTGAGGCCAGTACAAGTGTGGCAGTGTTGATATGGGCCTACCGCTGGGTGTGCTGCGATCAGTAGTGCCCTAGCAGTTAAAGGGACCACAGAGATACAGTGGCATGGGGTCTCAGCAGGCTTTCACTCAAGGCACAAATCTTCTGGTTAAACACTCTTTCACAAGTCTGTAGATGGGAACACAATTCTGCAGACAGGTTATGCCACTGGCAGGGCCATCTTTACAGCATTATGGGGCCTCAAGCAGAGAAGTGCATTGGGCCCTGCTCAAGCACATGACTTCACAACCACCCTCAAACACACTTGATCATTTTCTCCAGCAATTTTTCATATATACTATAGTCAACAGAAATGCACCATGAAATAATTTATATATTTTGTGTTTATCTGTCTTTAGGTGTCTGCAGAGTGTTGCTGGTTCATCTCAGAATCTACAAATATGTATTTATATAAAATATTATACCTTATATTGTATGGATACATACAAATAGCTAAAAGACAATTTTCTATGTATGATAGCCATTAATAATAGTTAAATAGTTACCAAATAGGGGGGGGGCGTGGTTTGTCATGGCCGCGTGAAGACGCTCTGCTCTGAGCTCCCTAGACCCTCATAGAGAATCCTCCACCATCTGCCCGTAGAACATGGGCAAATCATCTAAAAAAGGCAAAACTGGCCCCTCCGGGGATCCTGCTCCTGCTCAGGGGGACATCTGCAAGTATTTCGGCCGTTATGCCGTTCTAATGCCGCCCGAAGATCCAGCGGCGTGCGGACCCCAAGATGGCCGACCGGACATTGCTGCCGCTGAGACCAGCCGTGCCGCGCTATCCTCAGCTGAGACTCCATCCACCCGCTCGGCTCGCAGTAGAAGACGGGCGCAGCTCACTGAGCCCTTACCTGGGGCTCCGGCCTCCCTGGAGCGCCTGGATGCTGGCCGCGCCGCTCGCGGCATCATGGCGCCGGCTGCGGCCTCCTCCTCCGTCTGTCCGGATGCGCGGGACGTGCGCCTGTCTCCGGTGCCTGCCGCGGTCTCTCCGGGTGCGGGGCCGGGGATCGGGCCCCCGCCGCCTGCCGCTCCGGATGCAGGGACATCTCCGCCGACTGCCTCAGCTGTGCCGGCGCCTCTGCTCGCGTCATCACTGGCGCCGATGCCTCACAGCCCTGCGCCGTGCACGGAGCGCAGAGAGGAGCGGAGGGACGCATCGGGCCTTGCGGGCTCCCGACTGCAGGAGGGCTCCTGCGTCCTACCCGAGGATGGTCAGCGGAACCGTGAGTCTCCCCTCAGTTATCCTCCATCAGCCAGCTTGAGGAGGGACTCCTTGGGGTTGCTGGCCGGGGACTCTGGGACACTTACAGCTGGGGCCCTGCCTCTCTCCGGATCTCCAGCTGAGAGGGGCTTACAGATGGGATCCCCAAACATGGACTCCCCACTAATTTTGGACGCTGGCCCCCTGATAACAGGAGCATATGAGGTCACAACAAGGCCTCTAGGGGCGACGGGGGGACCTATAAATTGGGCATCTCCTACATCCTGTACCCCGGGTGTCCCTAATACTGCCCCTGACAGGGGTCATGGCCCTCACTCATCCCCATGGTCCACGGGATCATCCTGGGGGGCTGACTCTGGCCAACCTCATGCTGATGGGGCCGGGGGAGTCCGTTCGCTGCGGTCGCCTGTGCAGGCCGTTTCCACGCCCACCCACTCTCCACATACGGTCCTCCCGGCGGCCTCTCCCTCGCAGGGGTGCAATAGCCCTTGCTTTGACCCGTGGGCCTCTGCCTCTGCTTCCTGCTCTCCATTGCAAGGATCCCATGCTCTGCTACCGGGTACTGCACCTGACCGTACCGAGGCGGGCCCTGGAGCTGCGAGTGCACCGCCTGTTGCAGCTAGTCAGCCGATAACCCTGGCGGACCTCCAACGTCTCACACAAGATCTACCCACCAAACAGGACATTTCTTCTATGACAAAACGGCTCCTGGATGAATATAGGAAGGAACTTGCTCAGGTTCGTTCTGATTTATCAGCGGTGACCACCAGGGTGGATACTCTACAGCAAGCCCAGGACTCTTCTTCCACTTCGCTCTCCGCTTTGCAGGGAGTGGTGCAGCAGCATTCCTCTCAACTGTTTGCTCTCCAACAGCACCTCGATGATGTGGAAAACAGAGGAAGGAGGAATAATCTTCGGATCCGGGGCCTCCCAGAATCGGTGCCTGCTTCAGATCTCTACTCTGCTATATCACAAGTCTTCAATACCATCCTGGACCGTGATCCAAATACCTACAAAGAGCTTGATAGAGTCCATAGAGCCCTGCGCCCTCCCAGCAAGGACTCCCAACGCCCAAGGGATGTTGTCTGCCGGGTCCACTTCTATGTTCTTAAGGAGGAGATTCTTCAGAAGGCTAGATCCTGTCCATCTTTGGCGTTCCGGGGTCACCCATTGCAGATATTCCCGGATTTGTCCCGCCACACATTGGCGCAGCGGGCGATGTTGAAACCCATCCTTAGCGCCCTGATGAAGAGGAACATTTCCTATAGATGGGGATACCCTTTTGCTCTGATCGTCCGGCGTGACGAACGCACCTATACTCTGCGTTCCCCTGAGGATTTGCCAACGTTTCTGCGGGACTTGCAACTCCCTGATGTTTCCCTGTCTGATTGGCCCTCTCTTTCAGTGGGGGGGGGGTTTGCCGCCCGCGGGGCCGCTCCTGTATCCCCACGGGTCACTGGGGGTCTGCCGCCCAGGAGACCCCACTCCAGGGGCTCCCGTACGCTCAAAACGTATCTAGTCTCCGGCGGGGGCCCATCTCCCAACTCGGCCGCAGGCACTTGAGAGATCCGCACTGATATGCTTTCTAACGTTTCTTGCCTTACAGGTTTAGCGTGTCGGCCTTATCGGTCTTACGCATGCTCCCTATTCCTCCACTCTCCTTCTCTTCAGTATTTTGTTGAGGGGAGCTATTTTGATGTTTTCATTTTTTACACTTTGGTCTAATCAGGGAGCACCGTGAGACCTTTATATGCTGAGACCGCAGGAAGATATTTGATGTTTTTGCCTTTCTAGCATTGTCCTTGGGTTCTCTCTCATTGGTATTGCTCATTACTATATGGGAGCGACTTCTATGGCGGGCTTGACATGCACGTTTCCCACATAGGGTCTGGATTGCCTTTTGGCCACATGTGGGCCTCTTGGCTCTCCTGGTTTTTACGATTACTCGTAGTTTTGTTTGCAGGAGTTTTATGTTTTTTCTGTTTTTCTGGTCCTGTCTTTTTGCACCCCTCTCCTGCCTGTTTTCCTTTTGCTCCCTTTCTTCTCTCCACACCTGACCCCTACTGGACGCTGGAGGAGCGCAACGTGTGTCAATTTTCTAGATGTAATGGGAGACCTTAAGTTGGTATCCTTCAATGCCAAGGGCCTTAACACTCCTAGGAAGCGTTCTCAGATCCTCTATCAATTCCACCGGCAAAAAGCTCATATAGTCTGTTTTCAAGAGACACATTTTAAAATTGGCCATGCCCCTTCCATTAAAGATAGATATTTCCCCCAGTGGCATTTTGCCAACTGTCCTTATTCTAAAACTAGGGGGGTGGCCATTGCTATCCACAAGTCCCTAGCTCATCGGGTTGTAGATTGTATAGCTGATGCGGAGGCTAGATATCTCATCTTAGTCCTCAACATTAACGGTCATGATTTCACGATTGTTAATGTTTACTCTCCAAACTCTGGGCAGGTCTCCTTCCTGTTGAAGGTCCTGGATGAGTTGCACTCACGGGCTAGGGGCGTTATCCTGTTCTGTGGGGACTTTAATCTGACCCTTGACCCCACCCTGGACAATTCGACTGGGCGTTCTTCTGTAGCATACTCGGCCATTAAACGTGTCAAAAGGGCTCTTTTGCAATTCCAATTAGTTGACGGCTGGCGGCTTCAACACCCATCTGATAGGGACTATAGTTTTTATTCGCAACCCCACAACACATACAGTAGAATCGACTACATTTTGCTTCAGCATTGCACACTCCCATGGCTGCAGTCCTCTTCCATAGGGACTGTGCTGTGGTCTGATCATGCTCCCATTTTTATATCCCTGCATGTCCCCTTCTTCTCTGCACACGCCCGACCCTGGAGACTCAATGAGTCCTTGTTGTTGGATTCGGTATGTTTGGCGGAGCTCAGGCGAACTATTGAGCATTTTCGGGAGGATCATGCTGCTGATCCCACTGCGCCTCTTATACAATGGGAGGCTTTGAAGTGCGTTCTCCGTGGAATCCTGATTAAGCATGGCAGCCGCATTAAAAAGGCTCGGACCACGGCTATTGCGCAGGCGCTCCAAAAGGTATCTTCGCTTGAGCTCCTACACAAGCAGGCCCTTTCTAGCACGGTGCTGCAGGACTTGCTGCTGGCCAGAGTGGAGGTCCGTCTCTTGTTTGAGGCTTCCTGGGGTAATCTTTTACAAAAGGGTCGAAGCAGATTCTATGAATATGGGAACAAAAGTGGGCGGCTCTTAGCAAGGGCGCTTGGGAATAGAACAGCGCAATCCTTGATTACCAGTGTCAAAAGCAGCACGGGTCCCCTGGTTTACTCCACCCCAGAGATTGCTTGCGAGTTTCAATCGTTTTACTCCAAGTTGTATAATCTCTCTGGTGGTCGACACCCTCCGCCCTCTCCGGGGCGGGAACCCCCCTCTCCGTTTCCGACTCTCTCGGACGACACCATCCGTCAACTTGAGGACCCTTTCTCGGTGGAGGAGCTGGAACTGGCTATCGGGGACCTCCCCAGTGGGAAAAGCCCAGGGCCGGATGGGTTTACTAGTAAATTTTTCCAAGCCTTGCTTCACCCCCTTTCTCCAGTTCTTTTGAATGCCTTCAACGCTGTCTCTGCCTCTTCTCCCTTCCTCAGGGAAACCTCTGCGGCCCATATCACAGTGTTGCCCAAACCGGGCAAGGACCCGCAGGTCTGTGGCAGCTACAGGCCAATTTCCCTTCTTAATGTGGACCTTAAAATTTACGCCAAATTGTTGGCGAATCGTCTCAATCCGCTTTTGTCCACCTTGATTCATCCGGACCAGGTGGGTTTTACCCCTGGTCGAGAGGCTAGGGACAATACGTTGAAGACATTAGATGTTATTCGTTATGCCCAGTTGCATGGGGAACCCTTGATGATCCTGTCTCTCGACGCTGAAAAAGCCTTTGACAGGATCTCATGGGATTCTCTTTTCCGATACCCTTAGACATATGGATTGGGCCCCATCTTTACCACCAAAATATTAGCGCTTTACCAAAATCCCTCAGCGAGGATTAAAGTTAACGGCACTTTGTCAGACCCTGTAGATATACGGAATGGCACTAGGCAGGGCTGTCCCCTGTCACCTCTATTATATGTCCTGGTTATGGAACACTTGTTGGCCGCCGTGCGATCCAACCCGGACATCAGGGGCATAACCATTGGAGGGCAGGAGATCAAATGCTCGGCCTTTGCAGATGATCTGTTAATTTATCTGAAAGATCCTTTTATATCCCTTCCCTCCCTGCTGTCCGAGCTGGATAAATTTAGTCTCTGGTCCGACTACAAAATTAATTACTCTAAATCTGAAGCTCTGAACATATCTCTTGACCAGTCAACTGTCCAGACCATTAAATCTAACTTCTCCTTCTCTTGGCCTGAAAGGGAGATCTCGTACCTGGGGATCAAGATTCCTAAAGATCTGTCCCGCCTGTATGAGTGCAATTTTCATCCTCTGCTGGTTGATATCTCTCGTCGTCTGGGGACGTGGGGACGAGGGGACTTTTCATGGTTTGGCAGGGTAAACATCATTAAAATGTCCATACTCCCGAAATTATTATATTTATTTCAGACAGTCCCAATTTCCCTGCCCTCCTCTTTCTGGGTTAAGCTCCAACGTTGTTTCACCGAGTTCATATGGTGCTCACGTCGCCCGAGACTCAAAGGGAACTACTGTCTAGGCCCAAAGTGGAGGAGGGTAGGGTTGCCGGATTGTAGGGTCTATTACCTGGCGGCTTGCTTAATGATAGGTTTCTAGACCTGGTTCATGGCCCTCAGGATAAGCTGTGGGTGGGTATTGCACAAACCATCTCTCCCCAGGCGATATTTTCCCTTCCGTGGGCCCAGGGCCCTCTGACCCGAGACCCCAAAACCCTGTCTTTCAGTACAGCTCACACACTCTCTATAATGCTGAAAGCTAGGGCCCGGCCCCTCTATTGGACTTAGCGGGCCCCCTTTTCCCCATCTCGGATAACCATTTATTTCCCCCGGGCTCCTCCGGGCGGTCATTCCTGGGGACCTCAAAACGTAGGCCTCTTCTCACAGTGCAGGTACACAATAGGGGTGTCTTGTTACCCCTGGCGGATTTGGTTCGGGATCACCATCCATCTGATAGGCATGAGTTCGAGTACTTGCAGCTTCGGCACTTCTTCACTGCTTCTGTTAAACAAAGGGTCTCTTTTAGAGCGCTTTCTCCATTTGAGGAACTATGTGTCGCTCCGTCGCTCCCCAGGCATTTGATCTCCCTGTTATACCGGTGGTTAATTTCATCCACCTGTCAGGATCTCCCTCATTACTGTAAGGCCTGGGAAAAAGAGCTGCAGAGGACTTTCACGGTTGATCAGTGGAGAAAGTGTTTTTTCCTCACCCATAAGGCAGTGATAGCCTGCAAAGCGCAAGAAACGAGCTTCAAAGTCTTGTCCAGGTGGTACAGGGTGCCGACTTTGCTCCATAAGTGGTTTCCCAATGTGCCGGACACCTGCTGGAGGTGCAACTTGGAGACTGGATCTATGTCCCATATATGGTGGGGGTGCTCGGTCCTGCAGCCATTTTGGAAGAAGGTCCTTCAGGCTATATCGGACTGTTGTGGGACTTCTATACCAGAATGCCCAGAGGCAGCTCTACTGTTTATGTTTCCCTTCTCGCAATCCTCCTACAAGAAGTCCCTGACCCGACATCTCTTACAGGCAGCTAAGACGGTGATCCCTCGTCGATGGCGTCAATCCGTCCCTCGTCCGTCGCTGAATGGGTGGAGGAGGTGTCCTCTATTCATTGTATGGAGAATTGATCGCCCACAACCCAGAGGAGGTTCTTAAGGTCCAACATACATGGAGGCCATGGACCCTTTATCAATCCTCCCGGATTTCCAGACCATTTTTGGGGTGAGGAGTCTCTAAAGATTGGGGTGTTCCTATGTCCCTGGTCCCCATTTAATCCGCGAGGGGGCTGGTGGTGATGGCCGGTCCCTTGGCGGTTGTAGTGTCTTTCTTCTACAGGGATAGACCCCTCCATAGCGTGGCCCTTGGTATGCGCTTTCTGCTCCTCCGGCGTCTCGAGGTGTGGTCTTCCCCACCCCCCCCCCCCCTTTTTTTTTTCCTCCCTCTCTTTTTTCTTTTTCTTGTTCTTTATTGTTTTTTACGACTATTGTGTTTCAGAGGCTGCCTTGAATTGCAGATGTTGGTGGTGTTGGCCTTCTGCGGAGGTGGAGCCCACTGGGCACCATGGTCCGCCAGGGGACACTACCTATGACTCTTCTGTTTATAGACATGTGATCAAGTGGCCATAGCGATAGGGGCCTACCTGAAGGTTACTTGCTCATGGCTCTGTCTTCTACATTAGCACTGTAGTGCCTTAATTCATTTGTGGTCATATGATATTATATGTTTTTTGAAAACTGTTTAATAAAAATCTATTATGAGAAAAATAGTTACCAAATAATACCACTATACAAGAAACAAATGTTATCAAAATACCTATGGCAACCTGAGATCCCTATGTTCAAAGGGCCCTTGAGCAACTACCTAGTGTGCCCAATGGAAAATATAGCCTTGGCCACTGGAACAACTCTCTCCAGGTGCACTCCCTTTATGCACCTCCACCTTCCTGAACTACTTGCACTTTTCTCTCTAGTGCTAGCCTCCCCAAGTCTAGGAACTCTTTGGTTCACCTAGCTTTGCTGTCACTGGTTAACTATTCAGGTTCAACAAGCCTCTTGCTCCCCTCTTACTGACAGTCTTCCACTTGTTGCTTCACTCTGCAGTCTGTCTCCCTCTTCTCTCTCTCTCTCTCTCTCTCTCTCTTGTTCTTTCTGTCTGTCTCTCTCTTCTTGTCTCTTGAATTCTGGTTCTACATTTCTCTGTACTGAGGCCAAGTGTGGATGGCCTCTGCCTGCTCCTGCTCCACTGCCGGCAATTTTACAGGCAACACAGGGAAAATAACTTGTAAGTAACACTCTTACTAACTTGTAACAGAACCAACATTGCAACTAAATAATAATAATAATATTTATGTAGCCGTATAAAATGTCTAGATACAGTCTGATGGCATTTTTGGGATCAAGAATGAAATATTCTTTTAGGGCAGATTGGTTCTTGCCTTATGGATTCCAAAGTCTGCTTCAGCTTAAAAATTCCCTTTATCCCTCCTTTCATCCAAATCTTTTCCCACACTTAGCTGAACTTGATGCACATTTGTCTTATTTCAACTGTATTAACTATGTAACTATGTTACAATGTAACCTAGCCTAAGATGGCATGTCCCTCATATGAGTATGCTTCTAAGCCCTTCCTTCTCCTTCCCAGTATCCCCTCCTCTCTCACCCGATTAGCTGCTACTGGTGTTTACATCACTAGTACCCTGAAGAAAGGTGCACAGTCATCATCATATATACAATAAATAGGTATATTTAAATGGACCACCCACTTTTAGACTCTTCAATAACACCCAGCTTCATCATTCTCTGGACTTCCTTTGCAATGACCCCACGGCGAGCCTCAGGAATCCTGTACGGTTTCAGGTTCACCCTCACCTGCGGCTCCGTAATTATCTCATGTTCAATTACCTGTGTAAGCCCTGGTGACTCTGTAAACATGTCCCTATTTTGTTGCAACAGCGGCCTACACTGCTGTTTTGGGCAGGGGACAGGGTGTCTGCAATTTTCACATCCTCAATAGTGGAGTCTGAGTTGATCACCAGCAAGGAGTATGGGGGGTCCCTACCTTCCGGGGTTTTAACAGTTTTTATATGATAGATTGGTAGGGTTTTCTCCTCCTGGCTGGTGTACCCGGTAGTTAACCTCGCCTACCCTCTCTACCTCATATGGCCCTTGCCATTTAGCCAGAAATTTACTCTCCACTGTGAGTACTAGTACTAGAACCCGGTCTCCTGGGCTGAACTGCCTAAGCCGGGCCGACCTGTTGTACACCCTGGATTGGCCTCCTGAGCCTGTAGAAGATGGTCCTTTACGATGGGCAACACTTGGGCTATCCTTTCTTGCATTTGTGTAACATGTTCTATTACACTTTTAAAAGGAGTAACCTCACTCTCCCAGGTCTCTTTTGAAATATCCAGTAACCCCCGAGGATGTCTACCATACAAAAATTCAAACGGAGAAAAAACCCTGTAGAGGCTTGGGGTACCTTCTGATGGAAAACAGCAGTAGGGCAGAAAACAGTCCCAATCCTGGCCATCCTTTTCTACTATTTTTTTTAACATGGCCTTTAGCGTCTTGTTAAAGCGCTCTACAAGGCCATCCGTTTGGGGGTGATAGACCGGACGTGGGGATATGGGAGATCCTTAACGCCTTACAGAGATCTTGCATGATCCTTGACAGAATGGGGTTCCTGGTCTGTGAGAATCTCCTTGGGTAACCCATTCTTGCAAAAATGTGAACCAGCTCCCGGGAAATTTTGTTTTAGAGGAGGTATTCCTAAAGTGGCATGTTTCAGGGTACCGGGGGGCATAGTCCACTATAAATGGGAAATTGTATTGGTGCCCCCTAGCAGATTTTACCAAGGGCCCGACCAAGTCCATGGCTATCCTATCAAAAGGGACTTCAATAATAGGCAGTGGCACCAAGGGACTGCAGAAGTGGGCAACAGGGGATTTTAAACCTGACATACCGGACAGATGACAGTAGTCCCGAATTTCCCGGTAACACCCTGGCCAATAAAACCTCTGTAGAACTCTCTCCGGGTCTTGTCTGCCCCCAGGTTGTCCCCCCAACACATGGGAGTTTTGCGAGCTCCAATATCTTTCCGCCTTTTACGCCATTGGCACTAACAGCTGCTCCACTCTCTCTTCCCTGACTCTGGTCACACGGTACAAGAGGTCAGGGCCGTTCCTAGTGGCGGGCGAGACGGGCGATCGCTCGGGGCGCCGAAGCTCCGCTCACCCGAGGGGGGTGCCGCCTGCCTCGCCTGCCCGGAGGATCGCCCCTGATTCTGCGCGGCTGTTTTATAACAGTCGCGCAGAGTCAGCAGCTGCTGGTACAAGGAGGAGGCGGGACGGATCGTTCCTGTCCTGACTCCCCCATGTATCAGCGTCGCAGGGGGCGCACGGCTTTCACCATGCCCCTGTGATGCTGGGTCTCGTCGGTCGGCAGCTCTGCCCAAGGAGATCCCTGGGAGCTGCATGCAGTGTAAGCAGCGTGGTGACGTCACGCCGCTTACACCGCTCAGCGGTTCCGGACCGGGACTCGCGGACCGAGGTGAGTACTTTTTTGTTATTTTATAATAAGCTACAGGGGGGGGCATCTACTGGCTACAGGGGTGGGCATCACTGGCTACAGGGGGGGGATCACTGGCTACAGGGGGGGGGCATCTACTGGCTACAGGGGGGCATCCCTGGCTACAGGGTGGGGGCATTACTGACTACAGAGGGGGCATCTACTGGCTACAGGGGGGCATCACTAGCTACAGGGGTCATCACTGGCTACAGGGGGCATCTACTGGCTATGGGGGGGGCAACACTGGCTACAGGGGCATCTACTGGCTACAGGGGGCATCACTGGCTAAACGGGGCATCACTGGCTACAGGGGGGAATCACTGGCTACAGGGGGCATCTACTGGCTTCAGGGGGGGCATCTACTGGCTACAGGGGGGCATCACTGGCTACAGGGGGGCACCAATGGCTACAGGGGGCACATCAATGGCTACAGGGGGGCATCTACTAGCTACAGGTGGGCATCACTAGCTACAGGGGGCTTTACTGGCTACAGGGTTGGCATCCCCTGGCTTTAGGGGGCATCACTGGCTACAGGGGGGGCAAAAACTGGCTACAGGGGCTCTACTGGCTACAGGGGGCATCACTGGCTACAGGGGGCATCTACTGGCTACAGGGGGCATCACTGGCTACAGGGGCATCACTGGCTTCAGGGGGGCATCTACTGGCTTCAGGGGGGGATCTACTGGCTACAGGGGGGCAACACTGGCTACAGGGGGCATCAATGGCAACAGGGGGACATCAATGGCTACAGAGGGGGGAATCTACTAGCTACAGGTGGGCATCACTAGCTACAGGGGGCATCACTGGCTACAGGGTGGCATCACTGGCTATAGGGGGCATCACTGGCTACAAGGGGGGCAACACTGGCTACAGGGGGCATCTACTGGCTACAGGGGGCATCATGGCTACGGGCATCACTGGCTACAGGGGGGCATCACTGGCTACAGGGGGCATCTACGGCTTCAGGGGGCAATCTACTGGTTACAGTTTGGGGATCCAAATGGCTACAGGGGGGCATCACCTGGCTAAAAGGGGGCATCTACTGGCAATAGGAGGGGCATCACTGGCTACAAGGGGGCATCACTGGCTACATGGGGACATCACTGGCTACAGGGGGGCATCACTGGCTACAGGGGGGCATCTACTGGCCACAGGGGCATCTACTGGCCACAGGGGCCATCACTGGCTACAGGGGGGCATCACTGGTTACAGGGGGGCATCACTGGCTACAGGGTGGCATCACTGGCTACATTGGGCATCTACTGGCTACAGGGGGGCATCTACTGGCTATGGGGGCATCTACTGGCTACAGGGGTATCACTGGCTACAGGGGGCATCTACTGGCCAGAGGGGCATCACCTGGCTACAGGGGAGGGCATCTACTGGCTACAGGGGGGCATCTACTGGCTACAGGGGGGGCATCTACTGGCTACAGGGGGCTACTACCTGGCTACAAGGGGCTACAATGTGGCTACAGAGGCATCTACCTGGCTATAGGAGCCTACTGTCTGGCTACAGGGGGCATATTACCTGGCTACCATATGAGGTGCTATAAATGGGGAGTTTGTATAGAGATAGGATTTGGTAGAGAAGTGCTGATAAAGGGAGGAGTCTAAGATGTTTGTTTTGTAAATTTTACAGTGAAGAGTCGGGAGTCATCATGGCGTCTGGGACAGATGGAAAAGAAGAAGAAGAGAAAGAGAACAACTCTTCAGAGACGTCTCCTGTGAGTCACTAGATATAACTTTAATGTAATCATTTATATGTCTGCAGATCCTGTGTACAACTGGTATCCAATACTGTATGGTCACTGTATGGCAGTGATATTGGTTGTCACATAGATTATGCCCCCCTTGCTGAGGGTAGCACAACCTAGTGTCAGACCTGCTGTTTCCAGCGCTGTGTCCCATATTCTGCAAGATGCTGCAGTTTTTGTGTATTTAATGCTCAAATCTGCAGTTTTCAGCCAGAAAAGAGTCAGTCAGTTTTTTCATAACCCGCCCATCTGAGGCTAGCCCCGCCCACCTCAACTGATAAACTTATTACTCTGAATAGGCAGAAACATGTGAATAACTGCCACGTGGGTGGGGCTAGCATTTGGTGGGCGGGGCTAACACCTGCTCATGAATAAGATTTGAGGGGTAAACACTCCAGCATCTTACAGAATAAGGGACACAGCGCTGGGAACAGCAGGTCTGACACGGCTTGTGGTGTCCTCAGCAACAACCTATGTGACAGGTTCCCTTTAAAACATTCTCTCTCTCTCATTATTCTGGCATTTGCCAAATATAAATAATTTTGGTTCCTAATTCACTTAAAATGGGTAGGGTTTGTTCTGATTTCATGTGAAATAGTGAGAAAAACATGCAAAGGTGTGTAACATCTGGTGTGAACTGCATCAAGCCCATTTTTCACGTTTTTTTCAGTGCATAATGCACTTGAATAAATAAAAGGGATGTAAAGTACGTGTGGTCATAAATGGCACCTAAGGTTAACTCTAGCGAATGTGTTTTTAACAAACAACAAATACTTGTTGCACAAAAAGAAAACCAGCGCTATTGTGAAAAAGAACAAATATGACGAAAAAAATGAAAAAACTAGATACTGGGCACTTACCACTGTAAAGTGTCAGTTTTAATAGGCATCACAACTTTTTAAGCTTTGAGTGTTTCACTTTATATCGGTGCTGCGCTATCATTATAAAAAAAAGAGATACTTTTCAATCCTTTTCCACCAAGGAATTATTTAAGATTAAAACTAAATTATCGTGTTTAAGCACTTATGTTATATACGTGATTACTTGTCATCGCGGTATTCAGTATGTGGGCAGGACAAGTACGAAGTTTTCTAAGTGGGTCAATAACCACGGATAAAATGTGAAACACTCAAAGCTTATTCATAGTCTGCCGAGACATCTTCTTCTCTACATGCAGATGAATCCCCAAGGTTTTGGGTCCAACCAATTGAGCAAATTTCCAACTCAGTCCTTGATCGCAATCAAAGATTAACAGAGCGAGAACTTTTTTGGATTTTTAAACTAAATATAATGTCCCCGAACGGCTTAAATGAAATGCAGGAGCTAATTGAGTAACGAGTTTTCTTGTTATAATTGTCATACGTCCAGGCAGGCAGCCTTCTGTTTATATGCGGCAACGCCCAGTAAGAGTTAAACCCTCTGCTCTGGACCCACGCCCTGGGAAAGGTGCTGCTTTGAAGCTCAGGAGTGACAGCTCTGCAGCCTCTCACAACAAGGGGTGTGGCGGTCGGGCCAATCAGAGGGCCCGGACGCTGCACCAATCAGCTGCTGGGCCGGTGTCAGGGAAAACCTTTTAAGCTGGCTCAGACCTCTCAGGCCTTGCCTGTGATAGGTTTCCCCTGTTGTTTTCCTGTGAGTATTTGATATTGCTTCCTCTGTTATTGACCTTGCCTTGACTTCGTTTTTTTCCTCCGTTTATGTACTTCGTTCCCGCTCGTGTTTGACCCTCGGCTTGTTTCCTGTTTTATTCTTCGGTTTTCTGATTTTGGCTTTTGGGGTTCTTGACCGTTACCGACTCGGACCGTTTTGACCTTGCAAATTTTTCCCTGACGGCCCTGCACTTTGCAGCATAGGGACGTCGTCCAGTTTTGGGGGCTGCCATCTAGGGCAGCACGCCAAGTAGGCAGGGACAGTGGGCTGGGTGGCAGTCAGGGCCCGCTGCACCTCCTCTGACGTGACAATAATATTCATAATTCTTTGTAGTTTTGATCGCAAATGAAGTTGGTCTCTTGTTACAATATTTGTAGTGTTGATCAAACTGTTCTAGAAAAGTTAAGTTCTAGTAGAACTCGAATTTTTAGAACTCGAACCTAACTGAACATTTTACTATTTGTTCGAGTAAAGTTCTAGTTCGACACGCCATTTTCAGTTTAGTATTCAGGAGCTTCCTGCAC